>JAQZBX010096290.1:0-11819 GCA_029593785.1 Cabassous unicinctus
CACTTGACCTCAGGACTTTTTTTTACTAAGGAGCATTTCACAGGACTGGTTTTCTAAGAAATGTGTTTCAGAAATTATTCATCTTCACAATGAAGTCAGAGCTCCAGACTGGCATCTAAGGCCCCTTGATGTTCACTGCCCAGACCACACCAGCCCTACTTCGTGCCACTGCCCCTTGCCTCCTAGGCTGTGAAACAGAAGGCATGTGCGCAGCAGCCCATTCTCACCTCTGTGTCATTGTTCATGCTATTTCCTCTTTTTGGACTCTTCTTCCAATCCATCTTCCCTTGACTAATTCCTAATAATCCTTCAGATCTCAGCATAGGAGTCACGTCCTCCTGATCATTGGTCATAGAACACAGTCAACGGGGGAGATGGCTTACGAAAGCACCTACAGGAGACTTGAGACCCACTCATATGCTGTCAATAGAGGGGCCAAGAGAGCCACCAAGATGGCCTGGGCCCCACCCAGGTTTGCAGAGGACATGGAGGACAGGAGGGGGAGGGAATGCACATTCTCAATAGGCAGGATCATCCCTAGAGAGACCAGAAGGGCCTGAGCCACCCATGCTCAGTCCCTCTATCTACCCCTCCAATCCAACAAGTCAGTCCCTCTTCCTCCCTTCAGGAGTAGTGAATTGAAAGGAGTGGACTAAAGGATGGAAGCCTCTTTCCAACATTTCCAAATAGACAGAAGTTCAAGGGAGAAAACAGTGTATCCTTTATAGGAAACACCACTCAGGCATAGTTATACCAGGGACACGGACCATTTAATTGCATCAGAAGGGTTAAATTGCAGCTGTGGCCCTACTGACCTAATTAACACAGTTGATGTCTTCTGAAACTCTCCAGGTGACTGAAAGAGAAACACAACAGAGTCTAGGAACAGAAAATAAATGAGGACCCAAATGGTTTCTTTTCTGGGTGTTCAGAGGATGATTTCAAAGGTCCGTCTCAATGACCTTTCTCATGGTCTGAGCTACAGTGACTGCCACTCCCCATTTCTCATTCTCTCTGAAATTCCTCTGGTAATTCCAGGCAGGAAGGTGCTTGGACCAACATATTCAGCATCAATTTCTCCTTCTCCAAATGTTCTCTGGATGCCACCATTATGCTCGGCTGTCCATTCCCTGAGCATCACTCTGTCCTTGCCACTGTCAGCCTCCTTCAGACCTGCCTCCACTCATTCCCTCCCCTCCCCGTCAATCTATAGTCTCTGTCTTCCTAACCTTGGGCTGCCCACGACTGAACACAAAATGTCATGAAGTCATTTCTCCACTGAAGGCATTAGCAACCTGTCTCCCCAGTGAAATGCCATTGCTTTTCTTTTGGCCCAGACCTGGTTTCTGGTTGTCCCACCTCATTATGATCCAGGTTGAGATGTGGCATGGTGCTGGGGAGGGACATGGAAGGGCATTTGGAGAGAGGCAGGCCTGGGTCTCCATACAATCCTGCCACTAAATCGCTGTTTTACTTACATTTCAGGCACTTAACTCTTCTCAGTTTCCATATCCGTAAAATAGGCACAAAATTCATGATAATCAAATGAAGGCACCTCACCTACCAAAAAGCACCATAACCATGCTAGCTTTGTGGAGACCTTCTCTGGGTGTATTTCCTTGTCATTAGGTGACTGTGAGGGTTAAATATGCACATGAATGAAATGCCCACAGCTCAATTCCAGGCCAACAGGAGCTCTCTTCCAGCTCTCCCTCCCAGATCATCCATGCATTCCATCGTCCTGCTGTCCCCTCCACCTCTGGGTCCAGCTGAAAGATGCAGTGACCTTTCAGGCTCCCTTTCCCAGACCCAGGCTGCCCACCTCATGCCCTTTCTTTATGTTATTTTGCCAGCTGACTGGGTTTTAATTGCTCATCTCATTAAAAACTGCTAAATAATAAATACTAATTACTCTGGAAAAAAATAATAAACAGCAGCCTTTAAATAATGGCACACTCAAAAGCATCTGTGATAACAGACATGGGAGGAAAGCCACCCAGCGAGGCCCTATCTTCTCTCCAGAATAAGTGAGCTCTTTCCAGATTTTAATTACATTTCTCAAAAACAAAAACAAGACCTAGTCCCCTGTGAGAAACACATCCCCATTTTATGGAGAGCAGAACTAGATGTGTTGACTAGGAAAGAAGTGACACAGGACATCCCACGTGGGATGAGCATGTGTGGTTGCCAGATGCAGCTCTGATGCTCCACGTGCATCAGCTCACGTCAGCCGCACAAGAACCCTGTGAGGTGGAGACTGGGTTTGTCCCCATTTGACACACGGGGAAACTGAGGCTTTGAAAGCCATTTGCTCAAGGTGAGAAGACTTGGTTGTGGTGGAGCTGAAACATGGACGGAGAGCCCATGTTCTTCCCCACCAGGCCTCCTGCCTGTGTGGGCAGGGGGAATGCACGGGTATGATGAAACCCTCAGCCCCAACAGGGTTCACTGTGGCCCCCCACTGCGGCATCCCTGACCCCAACTTCCCTCCTTACTTTGCATTCTAAACAGCAGCGACACAAGAGTGGAAACAATCCTTAGACTCAGGTGGACCAGGATTTGAACGCTTTGAGATCTGAGTCCTTATTGGGAAAGTCACTCCATCTCCTTTAGCCTTGGTTTTCTCATCTGTAAAATGGGGCCAATAACCTCAAACCTCTACCCACCAAGGCTGTTGCTGAACTGGAACCAGAAATGAGACACCAGATATAGAGTCTCGATGCAGAAGTGGAAGGCACTGCTGCACTAACATCTTATCTCTTTGGGTCCCCACCATGTACGCTTCAGACTTTCTTGATAGGAGGGGCTAAGGTGGCAGTCTGGAGCTAGGAGATTTGTCTTGAAGCTGTATCTGCCTAGCAAATGCACTGTTTCCACTCCCAATCTGAAAATAAGAGGTCTTAAGACTGCTTTCAGGCACACTGTGTAAGAATGAAAAAATGCCAATTGCTCCATTTCAAAGAGAGGGTAAGGGACTCCTTGACCGGACTTCTGTAGGAGTCAAAATTGGGTTTGAACCTAGGCCACCATTTGCTACCTGTGGCATGAAACAACATACAGGACTGAGCAGCCTCCTCTTCGTCTATAAAAGGGGCTAACAGCACCCACCTCCTAGAGCTGTGATGCATGGAGATGCATGGAGATGGTGCAAGGAGAACGCTGATCCCAGGTCTGGAACCTGAGGCTAGGTTTTATTATTGCCTTAATCTCCAGCCTCTAGCACAGTGTCTAAAAGCACAGTATGTGTTGAGAGAATGAATAGCTGAATTTTAAAAATGAATTTTCCCTGTCAGAGGACCACAAAGAGAAAGCTATCGCTCATCCAATGTTGATTCAGCTTTCATAATGAATTTCAGAGATAAATTTTGTTGGCATTTTTTCAGCACGCGTTCTCCCCTAGATTTAATTAGGCAGGCGTAGGCAGCGTCGTACCAGAGCACTTCTCCTTTGTTATGCTCCTCTTGGAAAAAAACTTTTTTTAAAGAAAGAAAAAGGTTGCGGTGCCGTTTCGTGTAGCACAGCTAAAGGCATCACCCCGGGCCCTCAATGCCGTGACACACGCTGCAGTTAAAAACCAGCCGGCCATGCTGCCTTCTTGTGAAAGGAGACGGGGGAGAACCTGGGGCTCGAAGAGCCAGTGGGAGGTTTGTGTGGAAGAGAACTGTCAGGCTCAGAGGCTGCAAAGCCTTTCATCTCAAGTAATACTGGGGAAGGCAAGGCCCCAGGAGGAGTCAAGTCACCCCAGGTCAACTGCTCAGAAGCCCCGGGTGTGGCTTCTAAGGCTTCGTGCTTAGTCACCCCCAAGGGCCCAGGTGAAAACATCTGAGTTCTCCTGAAGCATTCCCTTCAGCCTCTGACCCCAGAATCTAAAGCAATCAGAGGAATTCATCCTGGTCCCTCAGCATGGCTGTGGGTGTCTGAAGACAAGGTCAAGGAGCTGAGTAAGGCTCCTGGCAAACATACCTGCTCTTCCAGGAAAAATACCCTTCCAGTCATTGGGAGAGCAGTCAGATGTGCCATCTCCACCTGCAAAGGGTGGCAAAAAGCAATGGACAAGCTACCCTTTGGGGTCCGATCGTCTGCAGAATAACTTATTGGGGGTAGTACAACAGGAATCCTGCTCCAATGAGCTGCAGCTGGGAACCTTGTCCAGCACCTTCCAACTCCAGTCCATCATTCCAGCCCAATGTCCATTCATCCAGGAGGCTGCACATCGTAGTGGTTAAAAGCACGGACTCGGGACCCAACAGCAGGGCTTGAATCCCTTTTCTCCCACTTACCTGGGAAACTTCAGGCAAGTCACAACCTCTGCATGTCTCTGTTTCCTCGGCTCTAAAATGGGAATAATAATAGGATCTACCCCATACAGCTGTTGAGTAGATTACATGAGTTAATATACCCAAAGCACTCAGAACATGATATTCCTTAACCATCTCTGCTGGGTCTGGCTCTGATCTGGACTCACAGGGAATACAAAGATGAATGGTACTTGGTCTCTGATCTCAAGGAGCTCCCACTGAGTTGACAGACTGGAAAAGCACCCAAGGACTCTAACGCTAGACAGAGCAAGGCTGGGGTGCTGGAGAGGATCACACTGTGTGCAGTGGTCAGAGCACGGCTGGTGAGCTTGGGATGGAGAGCAAGAGCAGGGAGCAGCTGGCCTGGGCACAGGGGAACCTGGGGAGAAAGGTGGGTGGTGGCAAGAGAGGCCACAGGGAGTGTGGCTTCAAAGACCAGCTCCAGAGCATGTCTGGAGAGCGGGGTTTGCAGTGGGAAGGGCTCCAGGCAGAGGAGTGTGAGACTCACTCCTCGTGACCTTGCCTCACCTCACAGTTTACGACAGTTCACAGAGTGTCCATTTGATCCTTGCAACAGCCTCAGAGGCAGCCCCTCCCATCTGAGTCATAGTCCCAGCAGGCATCTACTCAGGCTGCCTTGTGCACTTGACCTATATTAGCTCAGCTAGTCCTCCTGACTGCCCTTATTACCACCTCCTTGTTAACAGACGAGAGCTTGCATGCTCTGGCCCACGTCACTCAGCTCGTCCAGGGTCCAAGTGGAGGCAGAGCTGGCTCTAGAGTCCATGCCCTTAAGCATTAAGCCAGTGAGAAAACTGAGGCTCAGGGTCAGGAAATGAGTCAGTCCTCCAGGGCTTCACAGTGACTAAGTGGGAGGTCAGAGTTCAAACCTAGGTCTTGGAAGCCAGGCGAAGTGGCCTTTCCACTACAGCTACGTCCACCCAGGCTCTCTTGGTCAAGACTGTGGACTTGTCTGTTACATGATCTTGCCCCAGGACTAGTCACCTGCCCTGGGAACAAACAGTACCCAGGCCCCTCTCTGAATCAGGAAACTCCCCTTTTCTGGTTCAATCCAAAGGACGCACAGATGCAGCATGGCTGCTGCCATAAGCTCGGTGGCCCACTGCCCTGACTTTCTGGGAGGAAGGCTCAGGAGATGTGGTCTAAAGAAGAACACACATTCCACCATGCTAGGAATTGGAGCTGATATCACAGTGGGCATTACTGGGAGTGGCATTTGCCTTCAGCTTTGAAGAACTTGTTTTCATGCAATATCCCCAAATACATCTTTATGGAGGAGAGAAAATAATTCAATAAGATTGAGCCTGTTTAGTGGCACCTGACATGCTCGGGGATGCTCCTGGAATGCCAATCTGCCCGGGCTCTGCCAGTCATCCCTCTCTTGGAGCTGGCTGCCCACTCATGGGGCAGAGGGCATCTGGGGTGGGGAAGGGGTGGAACCAGCTCTCAGCTGGCCAGAGTCCTGCAGAGGCCCATTCCTGACCCTCGGTTGACCAGGGGGAAGATGCTCCACTTGCCTGGGCTTGTGTTTCCTCAGCAACAAAAAGAGGGTCATCTTGAAGACTCCAGCCTTACGCTAGCAGCACTGACTAAGCCGTGGACGCAAAAGCCTTGGAGGGGTGCTAGGACAACCCCTGGCAGCTGGCCTGCCTCGTCGCACCCCAGGCAGCCTCAGCACCTCATTCCTGTGATGAGTCCAAAGAAGGTAAAAGTCTGGACCCTGGGCCCATCTTGGCTCTTCCACTTACTGGCTTGTGGCTTTGGACAATGTGTCACTGTTTCCTCATCTGTAAAATGGGGAAATAGTAGCACTGCCCTGCGAGATTGCTGTGCAAGTTAAATGTGCTAACATGGTAATGCACAGAGAACAGCGACTGGCACAAAGCTCACAGCGATTCGCAGTCACGGCTCACTCTTGTCTTTCACTTTGTCTGTTTATACATCTGTTTCCCCTATGAGACTGTGGGTTACTCAAAGGCAGGGATCACGTCTTTTTCTGTTTTAACAGATTCATCTTTCACTCTGGCCCTCATCTTGTATTCCAGCCGCTGCTGTGAATCGCTGTGAGGTGCTGGCTGACAGTGCTCAGTCCAAGACCCAATTGCGTGCCCCAGGACTCCTCTCACACCGTGGCATGGGTGCTATGCTCCTGGCACTCACACCTGCACAGTCCAGAAGTGTGGGAAGTCAACATGCTACGGGAAGCTCCTGACCAGTACGGATCAGAGCTGAGGACCCCACTTTCTTCACCCGGGGACTGTCCTCAGATGCATTTCATTAAGCCCCTCAGAAGGTCTGTGGGACTCAGCAACCGGTCACTCATGGTGGTGGCCAGCTTGATGCAACTCTTGTTTTGCATCACATGTCCCTCACTGCTGCTCCCTGGGATTACATTCTCAAGTAAAAGACCCCACGTATGAACCTTTCTCTCGGGTGCTGCTTGTGGGGGCCCCAGACTAAGGCAACATGCTCCTCCCCCTGCTGTGCTCCACAGCACAGCGTATGGCAACCCCAGCCACACTCAGCTCCAGTTAAGAGTCTGAGAAGATGAGAAGAGACTCTAGTCCTCTTTACGCTACCCCCAACACACACACCCAGTCAGATGCTTTTACTTCCTGTCTATTCTATGTCACTTCCTGTTGATGCTACTTTACTTCCTGTTCATTCTGCTTCCTTAATAGAACTTTCAACAGCTCTTTTCTTGCCATCTTCACTGCCTTTTCCTTTGTTCAGGCCACCATCATCCCTCTCCCAGCTTCCAGAAACTATCTCAATGGTCTTCCTGTTTCCAGCACTCTCCAAGGCTCATGACTAAAGAGGTGGTGGGAGAGGTGGACAGAGGCCACAGCTCAGGGAATCTCAGATAGCCGCTCTAGAGCTTGCATTTTCTCCTGAGGGCAGTGACCTGCCCAGACTCACAATTTAGATGATCTCACTCTAGTAGCTAGACAAGGAATGAAATGGAGTTTAGAGGCAAGGGACTGATTTAGAAGGATGCTACAAGGTACCAGGGCAAGAAGTGGTAAAATCCCAAGAAGCAGCTGACGTGGAAATAGAAGATATGAGTTCACCCTCTGTCTCTTGCTTCCTGGGATTCCTGCAACTCATAAGATTCTACCTCCAAGATTTCAGCGGGAGGGAGCAACCTCGCAGAGTCTGACAAACCAAGCACATTTGTCCTCAGGGGACTCAAGAACCCACTGTGAGCTAGCTTCTTGTCCTCAAATAAAAGTGCTGCTTCATCTCCAGGCAGGGCATGGAGCAGCCAAAGGGAATTAAATTAATAAACAGTATAATGAGCATAGAACCCACTCCAGCCCTCTGAATCACGCCAGCACCAAGGTCCTCAGCCATTGTGCTGATTAACAGCAGTTTCAAGCAGGGGGACAGGAAGCCTGAAGTCTGCTGTTTATAAATCTATTGTTGTTACCCACAGGAACTTGGAGGGGAGACGGTTCAGAAGAGGCCTGTCTGCTGTTAAATCCAAACTATAAATACATTGTTTATTTAGGGAGTGATAAGAACCATCTGGGACTCACTTTTTTTTCAACTAGCTTTCTGAATGCCAACCATTATATTTAACTCCTCCAACCCTGTGAAGGGGTGTTTTCTCTATTTTACAGACGAAGATACTGAGGCTCAGAGAAGCAAAGCAAGTTTACTGGGATCATATAGTTCTGTCTGTCTCTCTCCACAACCACTACACTATCCTGAACTTCCTTTTTAATTTTTACCTTCAAGAATCACAGAAGACCTCACTGGGGGGAAAGAATTGGCTATAATCATTGATCCAGTTTTCAAAGGTTATTGTTTACCTGGACCCAAAGAACCTATTCTGCTTCATTCAAGCCGTAGCTATCTCTCGAGATCGCTCAGTTGTCACCCCCCACCCCCACCCCGGAAAACACCTGAGGCCACTCTGGGCCTCACTGACCACTCCTACCTCTGAGCTGCTGCTGCACCTAAGCCTGTGTCAATCCCTTGGTCCTGCAGTGCCAGCACTCCGTGTAACTCCTATTTCTTTATTATTTAATTATAAATGGTCGTCTAACTTGAACAATAAAAAGGTTTTAACTGAAGTATAATAAACATACAGCAAAGTGCAAGTGTTGTGACTAGGCAGCATGCTGAACTTGCACGAATGGAATACACGCTCAAGAAAGGAGAGCATGACCAGCCCCAGAAGCCCCCTTCCAAGCACTGCTCCCACTGAGGGTAACCACTCTGCTTACTTCTAAGGGGATCCATGAAGTTTGTCTGTTTTGGTTCTTTTCATACCTGGAATCATACAGTGTGTATTCCTTTGAGTCTGGCTTCTTTTGCTCACTCAATGTCCATGAGCTTCATCCATGTCTGATCTCTTTCCCTCAACCTTCGGTTTTTGAGATTCATCCATCTTTTATACATCCATCTGTAATTTGTTCATTCTCATTGCAGAGTTGTGTTCCATTGTGTAAATAGACCACATTTTATTTGTCTATTCGACTGTGGATGGGATTTTGTGTAATTTCCAGTTTGGGATTTGAGTTCGTTTGCCGGGGCTGCTATGACAAACACCACACAGTGGCTTGGCATAAACATGCTTTTCCAAAGTAGTTGTGTGGATTTATACTTCTACCAACAGGGCTTGAAGCTCCAGTCGCCCATGTCCTTGCTAACATTTGGTATTTCCTGACTTTTTAATGTTAGTCATTCTGCTAAGTGTGTAGTGGTATCTGATATTGGTTTTAATTTCCATTTCCTTGGTGCCTACCAAGGTTGAGCTTCTTTTCTAATGGTGATTGGCCATTTAGATAACCTCTTTGGTGAAGTGCCTGTATTTTATCTGTTTATCAGTTGGTCCCCTGTCTTTTTCTTATTGACTTATATATTCTAGATATGAGTCCCTGGTCAGATACATGTACTGCAGACATCTTCTTCCACTTTGTGGGCTGTCTTTTTATTCTTTTAATAGTGTCTTTTGATTATCAGAAGTCTTCAATTTTAATATAGTCTTAATTTATGACTTTTCCTTTTATTATTAGTGATTTTATGTCCTGTTTAAGAAATCTACATATTTCAGGGTCATAAAGATATTCTCCTATGTTTTCCCTTTCTCATTTAAAATTGCAATCCATCTGGAAATATTTTTGTATATTGTGTGAGATAAGGATTGAGATTCATTTTGGTTCATGTTTTGTATCCATTTGACCCAGAGCCATTGATAGATCATCCTTTCTCCATTGAATTGCAGTGTCATTTTGGTGGGTCTGTTTCCAGACTCTGTTTTATTCCCTTATGTAGTTTGTCTATCCTCGATCCTCCCACATTGTCTTGATTATTGTAGCTTTCTATTTGGTAGTCTTCAGGCTATGTTTTTCTTCCTTGAAAATGGCCTGCCTGCAAAGAGTGAACCCTAATGTAAACTATGGACTACAGTTAATAGTATAATTAAAATAATTTTGTTTCATCAATTGTAACAAAGTTATCACCCTAATGGAAAATGTTAATAATAGGGAAAACTGTGTGTGTGTGGGGGGAGTATATGGGAACTCTGCACTTTCTGCAAGATTTTTCTATAAATCTATAACTGCTTTAATAAAAAATAAATAAATAAAGCTATGAATATTTTAAAAATGGCTTGCCTATTCTTGGTACTTGCAGTCCCATATGAGTTTTAGAATCAGTTTGTCAATTTCTGCCCCCTAAAAGTCTTGCTGGGATTTTGACTGAAATTGCTTTCAATTTAAAGATTATTTTGGGGGGAATTGGCGTCCTTACAATATTGTGTTTTCCAATCAATGGTATATTATATCCTTCCATTTATTCAGGTCATCTTTAATTTCTTCTGCAAAGGTTTGCAGATTCCAGTGTAAGATTATGAATGTCTTTTGTTACATTCCTAGATATATGGTTTTATGCTATTTTAATAGCATCTTTTAAATTTCACTTACTATCTTCTTATTGCTCCTATATAGAAATACCATTGAATTTTTTTGTATATTGGTTTCATATCCAGTGATATGGGGTTGTCTAACTTTTCAAAGCATGGTCTTATTTCCCCAATAAGCTATACATTCATGAAGGGGCTCTGGGCTCTAGGCTCACGGCTTGACACACCTTAATTCAGTCCTGAGAAATGGGTATAAATATCCTCAATTTAGAGATAAGGCAACTTAGTCTCAGGCAAATGAAGCAATCTGCTGAAGGTCATGCAGCTTTCTGTGTGTGACAGAGCCGTGCCAAATGCTGGACTAGCCGATTCCTTCTGTCACACAAGACAAGGTGACAGGTATCACGGCTTGTAGCTGATTAAATTTCTCTTTCCTCAGCACAGAGCTAGGGACACAGAAGGTGCTCTGTGGTTTCTCGTACAAATGCAAAGACCTTTTCAAGCTCCTCCCTCACTTTCTCATTCTGTGGTCTTCCATGGGGGCAACCTGGGTTGCCAAGGAGCCACGTTTCTGGTGGCTCCTCTAAAGAAAGTGGTCTTTCTTGGTGTGGGGACCAAGGCCCCTGGGGCTCTGCTCTTGGTGACCTGTCATACTGCTGATTGGATTTTCTCTGTAAAATATCCTTTCTGCTCCTACAGATGTTTGCCTAGTGCTGGCTGAGAGGCAGAGCATCCGGTCCCTTTGTAGGGGGCTAGAGGAGCAAATGGACGTGTACAGGGAGGAAGAGGTTACTCAAGACAGAGAGAAAAGGGAGTGAGGAGCGGAAGAGGAGGAGGAGGGGAATTCACACTCACCGAGCACTTCCTGTACCAGGAACTGGAGTGGGCTCTTGGAGGACGGTGCTTTTTAGGACCTTGGGTGCCTAGAACTGAGTTGTGCCTGCTCATCGGGTCAAGGTGTATTAGCATCGCAGGTTGGGGCCAGGCAGCCCTTTTGTATCTCATTTTTCTCCTTCATCCCCAATCCACTGTCCTAATCCGTTTGTGCTATCAGGTATCCAGCCCAGAGCATATACATGCTCTTCCAATTTACATATAGCCTTCCAGTTTGCCTTCTAATATTGACTGGGATTTGTAACCTTCAAAAAAATAGTATTAGGTTTTACTTTGCAGGTGGTTTTAAACTCTACATAGATGGGGATCTTCAACAATGTTGGTTCTGTTTCTTCCTTGCTTTCCTGGACATGATGCTTTTGCAGGCTATCCAGGGGGCTCCACGTAGATAGAGCTTACTACTCGTACCCGCTGCCTGCGCATCCCTCACATGAGCACACCACCTAGCCATTCCCACAGGTGTGGATTGCCTCTGCTCCCTTTCACGCATTCACTCAACAAACACTTGTTAAAGTGCTTTCTTCCTCCAGGTGGTAACTGGGTTATAACAGTGAACAGAAAGCTGCTAAGCTGAGCACATTTATAGCAACTATTCCTCTGGGGTATTTATTATATCTTGGAGTGGGATTGGGTCAAAGGAGAGAGACATACTAAATTTCAGAGTCCTCAGAAAAGGCTGCGTCAGTTCCCCTCCTATCAGCCAGGCTGGCGTGCCTGTTCTTTTTTTTTTTTTT
>JAQZBX010096291.1:0-11817 GCA_029593785.1 Cabassous unicinctus
GTTAATATAATCACTCCACTTTAACGGTTAGAAATTTTAACACGCATTTTTAAAACACTGAAGTCTAAAATTTATAAGCTTATAAAAACACATAAGCTTAGAATGCTTTAACTATAATCATCTCTTGACTTACATGCTGTTATTCAGAAGCTTAGTCTCTTTAAAATTTTCTAGTAGTTTTATCTTTTGGTAACCTCACAAATTAGGACATTATTATATTTATCCCCATGTTTATCATTTTCTTCTCTCACTATTTTAGGCATTTCTTCTGGTATTATTTTTCCTATGACTGAAATATATCTTTTGAAAGTTATTTTGTGAGAGTTTAATAATCAATTTGATGGGAGAATGAAATGGAAATAGAATGTTGTGAGTTTTTTTAATATTATTTTTAATATTACTTGAAGATAGGCTAAAGATATATGTTTTAAATTCCAGAGCAGCTACAAAAATATAGTTAATAAGACAATAATGGAAATAAAATAGAAGACTAAACTATACTAAAATCATCCAAACAAAGGCAGCAAATGATGTAAAAGGAAGAAAAAGCAGATTGGACAAATATACTAATAAACAGCAGATGAGAGAATTAAATACAAACATATTGAAAATTAATTTACATGTAAATGGTCTAAATGTGGCAAATAAAAGGCAGAGATTGTCAGAATAACAATAACATATCCTGATATGAATTTTTCTATGCAAATTTTTCTTGTGACATGGTATGTCTCCTCCATGTATTGATTGAACCATTTAGGTTTAAAAGCATTTTTTGAAATATAGTTTTCAATCTTTTCTCTTTTGTTCTTCAGATAAAAGAATTATGGGTCATTGCAATCTCCTTTTCCTGTCTTCCATATCTATAAATTTCTGTCTCATTCTGTATTAGTTTCTATGACTGCTGCAATAAATTACCACAAATTTGTGGTTTAAAATAGAACATATTCATTCTCTTATAGTTCTAAAGGTCAGTAGTCTACAGTGAGTTTAACTAGGCAGAAATCAATGTGTCAGCAGGGCTATGCTCCCTCCAAGAGCTCTAGGGGAGAATCCATGTCCTTACCTTTTCCAGCTTCTAGACCGGCATTCCTTGCATTCCTTGATTCATGGCCTCTTCCTCCATCTTCAAGGTCAGCAGCATACTATCTCCAAATCACTCTGTTTAAAATCACATCACTTTCTCCT
The DNA here is from genome assembly GCA_029593785.1 of Cabassous unicinctus. Taxonomy (NCBI): domain Eukaryota; kingdom Metazoa; phylum Chordata; class Mammalia; order Cingulata; family Chlamyphoridae; genus Cabassous; species Cabassous unicinctus. Next base: position 1,186 of record JAQZBX010096291.1, read on the forward strand.
CTTCTGTCTCCGTAGTCAAGTTTCCCTCTACCTCCCTCTATAGGAACACTTGTGATTACATTTAGGGCTTAGATGTATAATCCAGGATACTCTCCCCATCTCAAAAATCTTTACCTTAATCACATGGTCAAAGTCATTATTTCCAAATAAAGTAATATCCACAGGACCCAGGACTAGGACCTGGTTATCTTTAGGACCTGAAACCTACCACTAAGCCTTTTTGTTTTCTACCATTAATTTAAATTATTTGTTCATTTTCATTTTATTTTGCTTGCTTCTCTCAAACTTACTGTTTTCAACAGTTTCTATTCTCTTGCACTTTTTCACATGTAATCATCATTTTAGATATTATTTTATTTTTCTCATTGATTTCTTCCTAAGCTCTGAGCTCTTGGCATTTTGTCTTTTTATCACATAATATTTGAAATATTTAAAATAATGTGATGGTCTTAAAAATATTTGCAAATTCTTTGGTCCTCATCCCATCAAAAGGTGAAGATTTAATTTCCCTTTCTTTGACTAAATGGATTGGACTTCTGATTCATTTCTAACAAGTAAAGTGTGGTGGAAGTGATGGTGTGTGGCTTTCAAGACTTTGCCATAATAAGACTTGCTGCTTCTGCCTTGAAATCTTTTGAGTCATTCACCATGAGGGAAGCCAGAAACCTTGGTGGTAAAGCCACTCAAGCAGCCTGTAAAGAGACCCATATGGGGGAGAAACTGAGTCCTCCCATCAACTTGCTGGCCATATAAATGGGTCACCATGAAAGCAGATCCTCCAGCCCCATTCAAGCTTTCAGGTGACTGCAACCCTGACTGACTTCTTGACTTCAACAACATGAGAGATCCCAAATCAGTTACACTGCTTATAAATTCCTGACACATAGAAACTATATGGATATTATACATTTATTTTTTCAAGCCACTAAGTTTTGGGATACTATGTTATGCAGATATACATATATATAACATATTATAAATTAAGGAACATACTAATAAAATGGACATCAGTGAGGTAACTACAAATTTAAAATCAGAATAGTACCAATAACATTGCATCAGAGATGTTTACAATGCAATCTCTCTCTCTTTCAGTCTGCCTCATCTTTTGATTGTTTTTCTTCAAATATTTTATATTTATTTGATTCCTCTTTCAGCACCACCTCACATGATTCTCCTATGTGCTGATCTAAATCCAGGAAAGCTTATTCAGTCAATCCAGCCATACCACTCCTTTTGTTTAATACAAGGGATTATTGCTATTTCCTCTCAGGTTAAGCTAACAGTTTTAGAGAATAGTGCTGAACTATTTTTTTTTCCATTGCTTTCCAGAAGTCCAGTTGCCAAACTGTTATATTGGATATATGTTCTAAGGACTATATTACTTTCTCATTTTTTAAGATTTCTGGAATTTTATCCATGTATTAAGGCAAAGAATGACAAGGTTCCATCACTGAACCACTATTACCCTTCTGGTCTATCAATTCACCAACCACTAAACATTTTATCACAGATGTGTCCTTTCTCATTTCATTTCCTTTCTCTGAAGACCATTGTAAGAAATAGGAACCAGAGAAGCACTTTTGCAATTTTTAAAAATTGTTCCTCAATTTCACTTTCACTATTATGCTACTTAATACTCCTTACTCCTAAGACTCTTACTGATAAACGTATCTTAGGACTTAAGGCCCATGGAGACCCAGGCCTCCCCCCAGGTCCTCAGCATGTAGCCGCCTGTGTCACCTAGACATAAGTTAAAGGTTAACAACCCTCCCCAGAGTGGAGAGAATGATAAATGTTATAATAAACATTATAGGTTATACTTCTCAATAAACATCCTTCCTACAAGTGTAGTGAAAACATCACCAGACCCCATGTGTACACTTCATGTCACCTTAGCAGAAATTTTATTCTCATACCCTATGGACTGTCCCTGTTCTGAAACCCCTTATATATGACCCCTCATTTTCTTATCTCTTTGTGGAGTGCTACCTTCACTCATTCTTTGACTGGCCACCATCAAAGAATCTCTCCTGTCCATAAGTCCCAATAAAGCTTATGCCTGACTAAATGCCAGGTGTGTTCTTTGGTCTTGTGGCTGCACAAACTCATGCCCTTCAGGGGTTGGGTTGTAACAATTGGCGAGCCACAGCCAGGAGACCAAAGGACCACCAGCAGTAGCTGGCATGAGCTCAGGGAAAGGAGAATCTGTGGGGGAAATCCTGGGTTGGCCTATAACGTCCATGTGGGGAAGGATGGCTACCCTCCAGGATGAGTAGGGACCACTGACAGAATATGGGGATGCCCAGAAATCTCTGGCAGGTATACTGCCTGTGCTATAGCAGATAGCAAAGCAGCTGCACTTAAATATGGAAAAGGGAGACTGCCAGAATGGCCCGTTAGGAGACTTGTGGGTGGCTACCAAGGCAGAACAAGTGGCAAAGTCCTCTGTGTGCCACTTTGAAGGAAAGTTAAAGTTAGAAAAGGATAAGTCCTAGCACAGGCAGAGATGAAAGATTCCTTAACAGATTGCCAGTGCTGAGTTGATAATCAGTTATTTTGCAAAACTATGTAAACTGGAACAATTTAATGGGATGTTATTTTGACAATGTTTTAAGTTTCATTCACATTTTATTTTGATCAATAGCTTACTCATGAACTTAGAGTCTAAGTGTAGTCCTGAAGAGTAATCCAGAATATATGTGTTAAATGTCTGTCTGTCTAAACTGCTAAATTAGTGCTTAACTGCATGTATACTGCCCAAGTATTACTAACTGGTTGCTGGTTACTAATAAAAGTGTTTCCAAGAATGAGCTTGCATATTACAGGCAACACTGATTCCAGAGAAGATCTTAAAAGCAGTGAAAATCAGAGATGTCAAATAATGGAGAGCTTGGAGATAGCCATATCAAAGGAGTAAGAATTATGAGTCAAATTAGTGAGATTTATGTTTCTGTTGATGTGTCTTAACTCTTTTTGTTTTTGTCTGTTTGTTAGTGTATATTTTCCTACTTCTGGGTGGTAATATTAAATTAACAAAAGAAAATTCTTAAAAGAATTCTATTCAAATTGCTAAAAATTAAACGGGTGCTTATATAGGTAAATGATTATACCTGAAGTCCAAATTGGAGAAGACAAACAGGATAAAAAGTCACAAAAAAATCTGAATAAAGAAACTACTTAAAGGAAAGAAATTTAAATGTTTATCCTGAATTTTCCCAGAATCTTTCTCTAGCCTATCATGCCCCCAGGGTCTTCTTCTAACCTTGAATGAATTCCAGTAAAACCAGTTGAGGAAACTAAGGGGATGGGTTGGGTGTGAAAAGATAGGGGAGATGTGAGTTTAGCTTAGAATTCTGTCTACTAGGCCTGGAAATTAAAATAAGAGGGCTAAGAGGGACAGAATAAGCCTTGTTTTGTATAGTCTGAATTGTAATTCCCCCAATTAAATTTTAACAGCTTGAGATGAAAATAATGAACAAAGTAGTTTTTCTCATACTATTAAAGTAAAATACCTGTTAACATAATCCAAAGGTCAAATTTCAGTAAGTAAAGAAAAAGTCCTTGAAAGCTATGGAAAGATCTTTTCTAAATTCTGATTAAAACAAATTAAACAATTATAATTACTCCAGAATCTGGCAGTCAGTGTGCTTTTAAGGTTATTCACAATTTTAGAACTTTAGTAAAGAAAAAAGATGTTTTAGCTTCCTGTGGAGGAAGGAAGGAAAAAGAACATTTATTGCATAAACTATAATGGTTTCGATTTTATTTAGCTTGGGTGCAATCTCCCTAGGTTTATAGAATACTAATTTTAAAAAAAGAGCATTGTATGTGTTAAATATTTAAGAAGATGAAAATTGTAAGTTTTTGGTTAATGAAATTATTACAAACTTCTTTTTAAAAGTTGGTTTTTCCTAAATTGAAATGAATAGGTTTTTTTTTTTTCTTCACATGACAGAATGAGGGATGTAAGAATTAAATGGATATAGGAAGAAGTAAAAGGTTTGTGGAAGTAAATTCATAGTCAATGCTGACTAAAATTTGATAAGTTTGTTTGTGCTTTGTCCAAGGATAAGATGACTGGTTTTAATAAAATCAGGGTGAAATATGTAAGACAAGGCTTGAATGTAGAAAATTGTAGAAGGTATTGTAGAAGGTAGCATTAACTAAGAGAATGTGTTTTGTAAAGGTGAAATTTGTCTTGAGATGAAGGAAATATAGTCTATGTGGTTATGGTTGGTTATAGGAAGGTTGCAAAAGCATTTTCTATAATGAAATATTTATATGGCTAATTCCAGGAAGCCATTATTAAATAGAAACTTAAATTGATGTTGATAACAAAAAGTAACTTCATAATGGGGAAACCTGTCAGAGGCCACCTCAATATGCATATTAAAGTGATGGTAGGGAGAAGATAATCTTGATTCCTTTGGGAATCTTAGGTTTTCATAAAATAATGAACAAAGTAGTTTTTCCTATACGTTAACGTAAAATACCTGTTAATTAACATAATCATGATAAAGGTATGGAAGTAAAAAGGAAAGTACTAAAAGTAGTTAAGACTATTTAATATGTTGTAAACTGCATTGGAAGTATTTGCAAAGTGCATAAAAATTAAGAGATAAACTTCAGTATTGTCAAACTCTTTTTTTTGTGCATTCAAACCAGGCCTCTAAAACCCTGCATGGTGCCTCACCATTTGAGTTATTGGCTTGGTTGGTCACTTCAACCCCTAAAATAATAAAATGATCTACCACATCTCTGGACATGGCTCCTGAAGTGGATGGAAAGCACGCTGCGCTTTCAGACTCCTGCAGCAGTCAGTGATGTCTTGATATGGCCAGATTTACAATGGACATTGCCTCCAGACTGGCTCTGTTTTGTAGTGCTGAAGGGCACTGTGCTCCAGGCCAATGAAACACTGGAGCTTCCCTCCAAGGCCAATGGTGGTGCAGCATGCTGGCTGTCTGAAGACTATACCAAGTGGAGCAATAATTACCAGTGTAATGTGAGTAGAACCTAAACAGACACAATTGGCATTATGGCCTTCTCCCATGGAGAGACAACATGTATGGCATGGCAAATCTGGAGTTTAGATCTATTAACTGCAGCTCAAAAAGGAACTTGTGCATTGATTAGTTTTAAGTGCTGTACCTATATACCTGATGAATATAACAATATCTCTTCTATTCTAGATCATATGCAGAAGGATATTGAAAATGTTAAAAGTCTTTGTAAACTAAATCCATTTTCTATGTAGTTAATGAAAATGCCTATAAGATAAAAGAATGGCTGTCTTAACTATTGTTTTTATTTTGCTTGCCATGTGCTTATCTTGTTGTTGCCTATATTGTCTTTGTGAGTGTATGTCTAAGGCAGTGCCTCTCCTCATACCTCTCCTAGCTGTCCTAGGCATAACTACTGCTGTGGGAACTGGGGGTAGGAGTTTCCTAGATAGCATTTGAAACTTACAAGATGAAGCCCATCAGCTTCAGGAGGATGTAGCCCCTGGAGGCACCTGATCTTTCTCATTCCCATGGTCCAGTATGTCATGGCTGTCCCCCTTTTGGGGGCCACTTACAACCATTTTCTTTATCTTTTTAGTAAGACCATGTATCTTCAAAATTCTAACTAAGTTTATTTCTTCCAGAAACAATGCCTTCCAGAACAAGGTATTAGTGATGCAGGGATTTCATCCAGTTCCAACCACAGTGCAGGACCCCCCTTCCCTCAACCTCAATAGAATAGCCAGAGAGTTTCAAACCTTGTCAGGCAGGGTCTTCTGTCCCTAACCAGCAGGAAGCAGGTACAGAAGAATAACCACTGCCCTTCAGAAAATGGTTTTCTGATGAATTAATATATTAGCTTTTAATAATAAATGAAAATGACATAGTTCAGAATTTCTCACAATTGGGTCTATGTGCATATATGTAGTGTTATGACTATATTAGTGCCAATCAGAAAGTAAGGCTTATTGGACAACTAACAAAAGGATGATGATGGATAACACACATCCCAAAACCAGAGAGTATTTACAACTGCAAGCAAGACAGTTCCATCCATCTCCCTCATGAGATCTAAGCCCCTCTCAATTCAGAAGCAGAGTGGGCATCACCATCCCAAAATCCTCAAGACTGAGGAATGAGGGGGTAATGCAACTATGGACTAAAGTACACATTATTATGGTAGTAAAGGTAGAATTGGTAACATTGATATAAAGGCAGTAGTCACCAGAGGTTCTGAGGAGAGGGAAGAATAGGTGTAACATAAGGCATTTTGGAGACATTGGAATTGTTCTGCATGACATTGCAATGACAGATACAGGCCATTATACATTTTGTCAAAACCTATAAATTTGTGCAGTGCAAAGTGTAAACCATAATTTAAACTATAGACCATGTTTAGTAGCAATGCTTCAATATGGGTTCATCAATTGTAACAAATGTACCACACTAAAGAAAGATTTTGATAATAAGGAAATGTGTAAGAGGGGGAAGGGGTGGGGTATATGGCAATCTCCTATATAGTCAATGTAACATTTATGTAATCTAAAGCTTCTTTAAAAATAAATTAAATTAAATTAATTTAAAAGAAAATAAGGCTTAATGTTAGTTATAATAGAAAATTAAATGGAATAGTGACTCTTCACAAGACTTCTTCTGTTAATTAAAATTATGATTTCCTAGAATATTATTTCACACAAGAATGAATAGACATTTTCTTGATTAATATTTTTTGTTACAAAGAAGATATGAAATTTTAGTTCTAAATCTATACAACATACTTCTTGTTTCTGTCAATCATTTTGAGACCTCAAATAGGCACACACAACAATAGACCTAGAATTCAGTATCATCTACACAAGACTTTAGGTAAATATTTTCACTTGATGTCTTTTAATCTTATTTCCTTTTTTGTAAAGGGCAAGAGAAAAATATAGGTGTTACAAAGAGATAGGTGTATAGAGAAGCCAAATTCAGAATAACCTGTGTCTTAGCAATCATTGACATTTCTGTCTTGTATATAACCAGTAAACATTATCCAAATTTATTTCTTTGTGCTTGAATTATATTTAATTTATACATGTTTTAGTTTTTAATTTGTATAATAGCTATAAATATGAGTGCACAATTAGTTTGTAGTTTTATTTTAGTACTATTTTTGTAACATTACAATGTATATAATTTAAGTCAACCTTATATAACTAGGTGATGATTAATTACATGTGTCAACTTGGCAAAGTTATGGTGTCCAGTTGTTCACTCAAGTATTAGCCAGTAGATTGCATCTACAGATAATTGCATCTGCAATTGATGAAGGAGATTGACTTCCTCAAGTAGAGAAGTCTCACCCAATCAGTTGAACACCTTAAAGGGCAAACTGATAATTGCATAAGTAAGAAACAAGAATTTCTATCTCTACTTCTTCCTACCACTTATCCTGGGGGATTCATTGAAACTTTAATCAAGATCTTAACTTGTGGCCTACCCAATGAAATTTGGACTTTCCAATTCCCATGGTTACATCTGCTTGTAAATGTCAGTTCTGTTTCCTTGGAGAGCCTTGAATAATACCAATTTTTGTACCAAAAGTGGTTCTTGAGAAACAGATTAACGATGAGATTTAGGAGTTGTTCTGGGGTTTTTGAAATTGGTTCTTTAATTTGATTAGATTAAAAGCCAGTAATGACTCTGTTTCCAATGATCAAGAAGGCACTGATAGTCCATGGCATAAACTGCCAATTGAGATACACAAAATATCTACATTGCATACAGCCACTCAAGTGCTCAAAAGGCAAGTCTCTGGGTGACAGTATTTTTGATACCTTAAAGAGTTTCATAGAGTTAAAAAGTAAAACCTGGTTGGTTGTTCCTAAATATGCTCAATGCAATTGTTAAAGAAAAGATTAAGCTCAAGGATTCAAATTCCCAGCTTAAGTGCCACTGGATGATCAGGAAAGTTGGTATATGTCACATGAAAGAAACTGATTTCTTCTAGCTCCTGACTTTAAATTTCTGAAAAAACAGACTCAGAATCTCACTGTGCAAGTGATTGAATTACAACATAAATTAAATTACCAACCTTGCAGAGTATCTGCTGTTAAAGTGAGGGCATTTGTGGGGAAAGAATGAGATCCTGAAAATTGGCATGGGAAGAAATGGGCTGATGATGATGGTGAGGACACTGAAACCCTAGATTCTGCTGAGACTTCTTTGTGAGATAAACCTGTAATTGTCTGTCCTGAGAAATTAGCCACTCAACCTCCAGTCTGCCCTGAGGAATCAGCCATCCTGCCTCAATCAGAAGATATTAACCCTGCTCTGCCTGAAAAACCTGAAACTGTCACCCCTGAAGAAACAGCCCTCATACCTCCATCTAAACAGATTAACCCTGTTTCATCAGATAAAACTGTAATGGAATTCCCTGATAGTTGGCTCACAAGACACTAATTTATCTCATGACTTACCACCACCATCCCTCTTTTCTTCCAGACATAAAACTAGACTGAAGTCCCAACAGACCCTGAAAGGTGAGGTACAAAGTGTGACCCATGAGTAGGTACACTACACTCCAAAAGAACTGCATGAATTTTTCCAATTTATATAGGCAGCAATCAGGGGGATATATGTGGAAATGTATAATAAGGGTGTGAGATGATGGTGGAAGGAACATAAAGTTGATTTGGGCTCACTAAGCAGAGATTCTATATTCAACATTGTAGCTCTAGGAGTCAGAAAAGACTCTGACAGTTAGTTTGAGTGTTTCGCTGAAGCATGGACCAAATACCTGAAGTCAAGATGTCAGAACTGCCCTGGTATTATGTAGATGAGGGGATCCAAAGGCTTGGAGAGATTGGAATACTATGGTGGATTCATCCAGTAAGACGGTCACCCACCCAAGGAACGTCCAGAGGACAAACCATTCACTAGGACTATGAGTGATAAATATGTAAGGGCAACTCCATTATCTGTGATAAGCTCTGTGGCTATTCTTCTCTGTAGGTCAGATATTACTGTGGAAATTGCTACTACTGAACTTGCATCCTTAAACACAATGGTGCAGACTGGATCCCAGGTTGGCAGGAGCCAAGTGCCAGCACTTATGCGCCAATGACAAGGGGGGCCCATATGGTTACAATAATGGAACTCTAGAGTCGAAGCAGTAATTAGAATAGTCTGACTCACAGAGAGCTATTGACTAGAAATCTACTAAACTCATACTTGTTTTAGGTCAAGTGAACAGAATTCTAACTTGAATTACAAATACAGAGAGTTACGGCCCCTCAATCAATTCCAAGACCTGAGACAGTTTACAGACCAGAACCACTTGAATGAAGGAAAACCTTCCCTTGGGGAAGGACACTGCTACACAGCCAAATATTTATACTGTTGATATTCCTCCCATTCTGCCCCAAAGGACTTAGAGCTTACTAGCATGATTGTGCATTGGGTAAAAGGAAATTATTAGACATTTTGGGGATTATTAGACAGTGGCTCAGAACTGACATTAATTCCAGGAGACCCAAAGCATCACTCAGAATTGTGGTCCACCATTCAGAGTAGGGGCTTACGGAGGCCAGATGGTCAAAGGAATTTTAGCTTAGGCCTATCTCACAGTGGGTCCAGTGGGTCTCTGAATCTGTTTTATGGTTATTTCTCCTTCTGTGGTTAGTTGTGGAGTGCAGAATTGGAATAGACATACAAAGGAACTGGCAGAATTCCCATATTGTTTCCCTGATTTGTGTAGTAATAGCTATTCTAGTAGGAAAGGCCAAGTGGAACCACTAGAACTGCCTCTACCTAGTAAAATAGCAAATCAAAAGCAATACTATATACCTAGAGAGATTGTAGAGATTAGTTCCACCATCAAGGACTTAAAGGATAGAGGGGTGGTGATTCTCACATATACCCATTCAGTTCTCTTATTTGGCCTATGAGAAAAACAGATGGATCTTGGAGGATGACAGTGCAGCTTCTTTTCCAGATGTGGTAGCATTACTTGAGCAAATTGACACATCTCCTGGTACCTGGTATGCAACTATTGAGCTGGCAAGTGCTTTTTTCTCAATACCTCTTAATAAAGACCACCAGAAAGTTTGATTTCTTCTGGCAAGACCAGCAATACATCTTCACTGCCCTACCTCAGGGATATATCAACTCTCCAGCACGATGTCATAATATAGTCCTCAGGGACCTTGATCACCTTTGCCTTCCACAAGATAGCACACTATTCCATTATATTGATGATATTATGATGTTTGGAACCAGTGAGCAAAAAGTAGCAACTACTCTAGACTTATTGATAAGGCATTCTTGTGTCAGAGGGTGGGAGATGAATCCAACATAAATTCAAGGGATTCCACCTTAGTGAAATTTCTAGGTGTCCAGTGACATGGTGCCTGTTGTAATACCCTTTCTAAAGTAAAGGATAATTGAGAGCCTCCTTGTTGCTCAAATGTGGCCTCTCTCTAAGCCAAACTCAGCATTTGAATGCATTACCTTCCCCCCAATGTGGGACATGACTCCCGGGGATGAGCCTCCCTGGCAACGAGGGATTAATACCAAGTGCCAACTGGCAACACGATCAGAAAAAGACCTTGAATAAAAGGGGGAAAAGGTAAAGAGAAATGAG
>JAQZBX010096292.1:0-11818 GCA_029593785.1 Cabassous unicinctus
TAGTTTTACATTTAAAGTCTATTTTGTCTGATATTAGAATAGCTACTCCTGCCTTTTTTGGCTACTGATTGCTTGTAAAATTATTTTCCAGCCATTCACTTTCAGCTTCTTTGAATCCCTGCATTGAAGATGGGTTTCTTATAGACAGCATATAGATGGATCATATTTCCTTATCCATTCTGCCAATCTGTGTCTCTTGACTGGTGAGTTTAATCCATTATTTTTCAGTGTTATTACTCACAATGAATTTCTTACATCAGCCATATTTTCTTTGGGTTAATGTAAGTCATATGTTGTTTCTTTTTCTCTTTTCGCCTCTTTAGTTGTTCTTACACTCCCCTCCAAATCTCTCCCCCTGTTTTTTCCTTTCAATTTGTAGAACTTCTTTTAGTATTTCTTGAAATGCAGGTTTCTTATTGGTATACTCTCTTAATTTCTGTTTATCTGTGAATATTTTGAATTCTCTATCATTTTTGAATGTCAGTTTTGCTGGATAAAGAATTTTTGGCTGGAAGTTTTTTTTCTTTTTGTACTTTGACTATGTCATACCACTGTCTTCTTGCCTCCATGGTTTCAGATGAGAAATCAGCACTTAATCTTATTGTGCTTCCCTTGTATGTGATGATTCCCTTTTCCCTTGCTGCGTTGAGTATTTTCTCTTTGTATTGAGCATTGGACGTTTTGAGAAGTATATGCCTTGGAGTTGGCCTATTGGGATTTATACTGTTTGGGATGCACTGTGCTTCCTGGGCTTGTACATCCATATCTCTCAATAGGGTTGGGAAGTTTTCAGCCATTATTTCCTTCAACACTCCTTCTGTTCCCTTTCCCTTCTCTTCTCTCCCTGGGATGCGTATAATGTGTATGTTTGTGCATTTTGTGTTTTCTGTTATATCCCTGAGCCCCTGCTGGATTTTTTCTATCATTTTATCTATCTGTTCTACTATCTGTTTGATTTCAGATATATTGTCTTCAACATCACTAATTCTTTCTTCTGTCTGTTCAAATCAGCTGTTATGTGAATCCAGCATCTTTTAGTTTTCTTGGATTTGCCATTGATGACCATAATATCTGTTGTCATTTTAAGTATGTTTACAGTTTCTTCAGTATGTTCTTGCAGTGTCTTCTTAATATCCTTAATCTCTTCCCTCACTTCATTAAGTTGGTCCATGATATTTGTTTAGAAATCTTTGATTAGTTGTTCGATGTTCTGCATCTGCTCCTGGTTTTTAGTTTGCTCGTTGTACTCGACCATGTCTTCCTGTTTCTCAGTGTGGTTTGTAATTTTTTGTTGCCCTCTAGTCTTCATTTTATCCTGATGGGTTTATTCAGTTGATTGGCTTCTCTCTTTGCTCTAGAGTTTTATTTAGCTGGTGGTTCTGTGCGTGTGTTAAGTTTTCTCTTTGACCATTTCTTCTTCTTTTTTATTTACTTGCTTTTTTCTATGTTCCCTTAAAGGCAAAAGATTAGGGCCAGAAGAATTGAAAGAGGAGAAAAAGGAAGGAGAATATTAATATTGATAAAAGTTAGAAGAGGGTCCATATAAAACTTAGTAAAACAAATATTTAACTCAATAAGGCAGTGTAGAGTAATAGGGAAAAAAGTGGAGTACCCACAATAGACTGGGAAACCAAATAGAGGAAAAAATATATAATGATTTAGAAGGCCAGAATGATGAGGAGAGAGAGAAAGAATAAAGAAAGGGCTGAAAGGAAAAAGTGAATAATAATAATAAAACAGGAAAACAGAATAGATACGATAGAAATTGACACCCTTAAATTGTGGGTTAATGAAAAAAGGTGGTATGTCAGAAACACAACAGAAAACAGAAGGCAGAAAGATGAAGGAAGGAAAAGAGATAGCATTGGAAGACAAAATCAATATAGATAGAAAATGGGAAATCACAAAAGAAACACAGCAAAGAAGACACAAGCTAGCAGCACCTAATTTAAAAAAAAAAGAAGGCGGGGAGGAAAGAGGAAAGGTAAGCAAGAGACAACAAATAAACAAAGAAAAACCAGCAACCACACAAGCAAGCAGTCAAATAAATCTAAGAAAGAGCAGTGTTCCTCCTTGGGCCCTTGCTGAACCTCTCAGCCTGCTTGTGTTGATCAATCAATTGCCCTGCAAGGTTCTATCTGCAGGTTTTGAGGCAGATTTTAGTGATTAAACTAAGTTTTAAAATTATCTTTTTTTCTTTTTTAAAGTTACTGTCTTCTCTTTTTTTGTCAAAATAAGGGACCCAAAAGAAGGCCTCTTCTAGACCACCCCTTCACTGAGGGGACCCTAAATAGCCTAGTAGAAACTAATCAAGCACTTCCCACTTCCTGGCCTCCCCACAGGAGCTGAAGCTCTGATGCTTGTCAGTGCAGAATGATAAAATTGGCTGACTCCACTCCCACTGAAGCCAAGCCTCAGTAGCACTGGGCTGTTGGGTAAATCAGGCTTCCTCAGCAGATTCACCACTCCCCTCAGCCTGGTACTGCTTCAAGCCAGCTTATTTGCTCCCAAATCTATGAGGAGGTCCAGGCAACCAACCCCACAGAAAGGAAACCCCTCTCCACCTTCTGTCAGAACCCTCCCTCTCTCAGAGAATGCTCCCTCTCACCAGGTTGCTGGTGGGAGTTGGAGCTTATCTCTGGGCAGATAAGTAAATCAACCTTCCTCAGCAGATTTGCCACTCTGCTCAGGCTGGAGTTGCTTCAAGCCAGCTATTTTGTTCCCAAAATCTGCAAGGGGTTTCAGGCAGTCAAATCCACAGTAAGGAAAACCCTCTTGACCATCTGCCAGAGCCCTCCCACTCTCAGAGAATGCTCCCTCTCACCAGGATGCCGGCAGGAGTCATGGCTCAAACCAGCCTTTTTCCCTGAGGATGGGGCTCAGCCGTCTGTGTTGACTACCACAGGCAGGGGAAAAACTCATGAATTTTTCCTGAGCAATCAACCTCATCATCCATCTCCTTCCAGATCAATGTCCCCAAGGTTCTCACTCTGTGCACCCCCAGCACAGACCCCTCAGGAATGATCCTGCCCCCAATCAACCTTCCTCCAATGGTGAGTTAGTGAGTGCCCTCCTAAACCAATGCCATCTTGCCTGGACTATGTGTTCAACAATTTTAACAAATGTACCACACTAATGAAGGATGTTCATTTGGGAAAGTGTGAGGAAATATATGGAAGCCCCTATATTTTTTAAGTAATATTTATGTAATCTAAATCTTCTTTAAATATAAAGAAAAAGAAATGACCTTAACAAATAGAAGTTCATGGTCTATTTCAAATAGCTTTCGATGTTTTTAATGGTGATCCAGTAAGAAATATATTTTATAGAACAATCCATTACACACTATACTTTTGTATAGAAATATATTTTATAGAACAATCCATTACACACTATACTTTTTGCTGTGTTTATAACAGCAGCAAAAGTCTCACAATATACTACTTACTGTTTTTTAAAAATATATATGTGCATTATGGCAATGCTTCTATTACTGCAGCAAAATCTGTGGTGTGGAGATATTTTGATTCTTGCAATGCTACTCACTGCATTGTAGCCAGCTGCATTTCAGCTATTCAGACTCTGTTGATCTTGAATGGACTGACTCACATATTTGGAATTAGGTAGCTAAAAGCTGATTTAGGGTGCACTTGACAGAGACAATGATATTTTCTCCACATGCCCTCTCATTCTACAACATGTGATCATGGAGTTTTTCACAAGGGTGAGGTAGAGGTCCAGTGAGAGCAGCAGAAGTATGCTGAGGTCTCTTGAAGAAAACTGTCATTTCCACCATACTCTCTTGGCCAAAGAAATTTAAGCACTTTAAGTGGAGCTCAGAATCAAATGTAGGTAAATACACTCCACTTCCTGAAATGGAATTGAATGGAACTGAACTGTCAAGTTTAAAATACATGGATTCAGAGTAATGTGGAAAATGGCAACATCTCTTCAATCAGTCTACCCCAAGAATGAATTTCATGTCAATTCAATAAAGTTTTATTACATCCCTTAAATACCTGAAGTATGAGCAATAACATCTTCCATTTTTGCCCCCAGCAGTATTTTTTAAATCTTGGAGAAGAGAGTGAGAGGCAAACTATACATTTCATAACCAGCAATGTAATTTCTACTCCAGACTACTATGGTTTCCCCAAATATAAATATTCCCTCCCTACCCCTTGCTTACAGGTCAGCATTTTTATGCTAAGAAGCAATAAATACTTTTCCTTCTCCATAACATGCTCAAGTGCTAGGGCTTCTTGTCTGACTCATTAATTAATGGAACAGGAGAACTCTTGCTTCTCTGATAGAATCTTGATGACACAGGATCCTAGGAGTTGTGGTGGGAAGCAACATGAAGGGAAATATATATTTTACCTGAAGTTATTCCAGAGACACAGAGATAGGCATGTGATGGACAAGTCACTTAAATAGAATGTTCAACAAAGGCTAACAAAGGAAAATCCTTTGGGTTTTTCTCATGTCCATTCTGTCAACCTACTTTCAGAATTGGATAACCATATGCAAAATAAAAAAAGAAACAAAGACAGAAAGAGGATGCCTATCTCATACCTTTTTCAAAAATTAACTCAAAATAGAACAAGTACTTAAATCCAAAACCTAGGACCTTAAAATTCAAAGAAGAAAATGTAGGGTAACATCTTCAAGAACTTTTGTAAGTGGTGGATTCTTAAACATTATACCTGAAGCACAATCAATGAAAGAAAAAAATAGGTAAATGGGCCCATCTCAAAATTAAACACTTCAAAGCTCAAAAGATTTTTTCAAAAGGTTAAAAAGGCAGCTTACTCAATGGGAGAAAGTATTTGGAAATCATATATACTATAAGGGTTTCATTTCCATGTTATGTAATGTGACCATACAACTCAAAAATCAAAAAACAAGTAACCCATTTAAAACTTTCATAAATACTTGAGTAGACATTTTCCAAAGAGTAAATGCAAATGGACAAAAAGCACATGAAAAAAATTCAATGTCCCTAGCTTTTAGGGAAATGTAGATCAAAATTACAATGAAATATCATTTCATGCATTAAAGATAACCATACTTTATGAATGCATTTCTATGAACCAAATATATTGTATAACATATTGTTTGATTCAAAATATATATATATGCATCCATTACATTTAGTTGAGAAATGTATATATTCATTCATCTGTGTTTACTTTTTAGTTTTTAATTGTTTATATTTTCAATTATTAAATGTACAAAATAAATTAAAACATAACAAAACAAAAAGATAGCCATATTTAATAAAACAGAAAACTACAAGTGCTGGAGAGGATGAGGATAAATGAGAATAATCCTTCACTGTTGGTGGAACTGTAGAATGGTACAACCTCTGTGGAGGAAAGTTGGCCATTTACTCAGGAAACAAAATATAGAACTGTCATATGATCTGGCAACCCCAGTACTAGTATTATATTCAAAAGAATGGAAAGAAAGGATGCAAACAGATATTTGCACACTGATGTTGATAGCAGCATTATTCACAATTGCTAAAAGACGGAAATAGCACAAGTGTATATCAACCAATGAGTGAATAAACATAATGTGGTATATACATAGGATGGGATACTGTTCAGCTGAAAGAAGAAATATAGTAGGTATGCATATGACATTGTGGATGATCACTGAGGACATTATGTTGACTGAAATAAGCCAAACACAAAAGGACCACTATTGTATGGTCTCATTAATATGAGCAAAATATTATAAGTGAATTCATAGAGTTAAAATCTAGAGTATAGGGAGTGGATGTGGCTCAAGCAGTTGAGCGCCTGCTTTCCACATGGGAGGAGCTGCATTAAGTTCCCAATGCCTCCTAAAACAAAAACAAACAAGAAAAACAAATGAGAAAACAATTTGGGAAAACTGATGTGGCTCAGTGTTTGACCACTGACTTACAGCATGTGAAGTCCTAGGTTCAATCCCCAGTCCCCTGTATTTCCAAAAATAATAAATAGATAGATAGACAGTTAATTTCTTAATGTATGTAGAATTTTAATAAGTTTGATTGTAATGTGTGGAAATGGATAGAGTCAATAGTAACACATTTATCAATTGCCACAAATGTACCACACTAATGCAGGAAGGTGTTAATGTGGGAATGTGTGGGAAGGGTAGAGAGTGTGGAATATGGGAATCTCCCATATTTTTATGTAACATTTCTGTAATCAAAAGTATTTAAAAACAAATAAAAAATGTATTAATAAAAAAAGAAAAGAATGTTCTTCTATGAACTAAGGAGCAGCTAAAAGGAAGCTGTAAATATATCCTCTTTGGCTATGACTCAGCTTGTGCAACTTCAGCCTAGATGGGTCATGGTGGTTTCTTTAGGGTCCTAGCTCTGGCTGGGGAACTGATGCGTGACTCATTCCTGTTGTCTTGAGCAACAGGAGCTTCATTTTCCATGGTCAAACAGTCAAGGAGGAATTCGGATTTCCACCTGGAGACCTTAATCTCAGGGAAACAGTGCAGGTGAACTTTGAGTCAAGTATATACTGCAGGTTGAATGGAAGCTGAGAGCTTTTACCTGATGTCACTTGAGTGCTAATCTTGTCTAGTCCAGGAGCAAGAGATGTCCTTGCATGTTTCCACTTGATTAATTAATTAATGCATTTTATATTTATTATATTTTTTTAAAACAAGATTCCATTGAATTCAGCAATGCAGGAGTCATTGTTAACAATTAAATAATGGGATGGGAAGCTCAGATAGAATAAGGCATTTGAGGGATAAACTAGATCCAGGAAAAGCAGAAGATCTGTCCAGGTGGCTTTGCAGTTAAGGCAAGGAGAGAAAATTGTGGTATTAGCAGTGAAGATATGCGGAATGAAGTGAAGCCATTTCATTTTCACTTTCATGACAAGATACATTTGAGCATGTTTGTGTATTGATGGGAAAGTTCTAGTATATTTGAGGTAGATAAAATGATGCCACATCAGTACATGATATGTACCCTTTTCCATTGGGTATTCACATGAAAAATTATAATTGATTAATTGGAGGAAAATGGTAGAGTATAAGTTTTCATTGACAATTACTCCTTACTTGTGAGGTTAATTATACATGAGTTTATTAGCCATTCGCTTTCTCCATTGCAAATTGTTCAGGTTTTTTACATAGTCTGGTTATTTACACTTTTGTTTTTTTATTATATTCTTTCAGAATTAAAATAACTACAGGGTTTCCACCAATTTTTACCATTTGTTTTTTAAAGCTGTTTAGATGTAAGTGGGGAAGATTGTTTGAAATTTAAATTTTGTGTGGCCCAAAATATCAGTGTTTCATGTTGCGTAAATCCCATTTCTTTTCAATCTATGAAGTTTTGTGCCATTTGAGTTAGTGAAACACTTTTACATGCATTGTCATTTTCTTAATTCCCATGTGCCCCACTCCCTTCCCTCCCACATTTTCTCACATTAACAACATCCTTTATTCGTGTGATATGTTTGTTACAATTGGTGATACCATATTGAAACATGGCTACTAACCATGGACTACAGTTTATGTTATACTTTACACTTTGTCACACACAAATTTTTAAGTTATGATAAAATATAAATGGCCTTTATACATCATGGCAATGTCATCTTGTTTTAACATCTCTGTTTTCCTGATTCTGTCTTCTCCAACTATGGTTAGATATATTTCTAGAAGTTGCATCACCCTCTACCATTTTTTGGAAGACAGTGCCTCCTAATAGAAGGGTTCCAGAGAATTATTCAGTGGGTTGCCAGGCGTCCAGCTGGTACCTTGTTACAGGGAACTTATAGACAGATTTTTTTAGTGTTTTTTAAATCTATTTTAAGTATTATTCTTCTTCTTCTTTATTTTATTCTCTAAAACCGGTTCCCTTACCTTTGGGGGGTGAGTGGCAGGGTGAGTAATTGATGAGCACAGGCAGCCTGAGATGGCTTCTAGTGGCCTAAGAAGGAAGTCTGATTTACCAAGGTTGTGTTTTTGTTTTCCTACATCTTTGTTCCATTGTTTCTTTTCTATTTTTTTCTCCTTAGTTTCATTATTCCTTTTCTTTCTCTCGTTTTCCCCTCTTCTATTGTTTTTCTTTCATTTCACTTTCTCTTGTATCTCTTCATTATTTTCCTTTTCTCTTCCCATCTTTCTGATCTTTAAGTTTATTCTATTTTTTCTTCTTTCATTTTTTTATTACACTATTTAAAATCTTATTTCTTTTTATTTTTTATGATTTTCCACTGATTACTTATGTTCTCCTGGCTTTTTCTAAAATTCTTTTTCGATCTTTATTATTTATAGTTTTTATCAATCTTAAAGCAATTATTGGGTTAAAAAAGTTTTCAAATTAATTTATTTATTCACTTATATATTTATTTTAAAGAAACTTTAGATTACATAAATGTTACATTAAAAATATATTGGTTACATATATGCCCAAATCACCCCCCCACCCACAATTTGCCACATTAACAACATCATTCATTAGTGTGGTATATTTTTTGCAGTTGGTGAACACATATTAAAGCATTGCCCATAATCATGATTATAGTTTACATTAAAGTTTACACTCTGACCCATGCAATTTATTTTGTAAATTATGAAAAAATATACAATGGCCTGTGTCCATCATTGCAATGTTATGCAGGTCAATTCCAATGTCCCCAAAATGCCCCAATATTACACCTATTTTTCACTCTCCCCCCCCAGAGCCTCTGGTGGCCACCACTTTTATATCAATGATACAAGTTCTTCTATTGCTAGAAAAATGGGTCTATAGTACAATAATAGTAGATCTACTCTAGTCCACTGTTCATTCCCCAATCTTATGGATTTGGGGATGGTGGAGCCCATTCTGCCTATAATTGCGAGAGGGCTTAGATCCCATGGGGCAGATGAATGGTACTATCTTGCTTGCAGTTGCAGACTTTCTCTGTTTCTTGAGATGGGTATTGTCCATTATCATCACCTTGTTAGCTGTACTGTGTGTGTCCAATGAAGTGGAGAGTAAGTGCTATAACTCTGCTGAGATTCAGGGCCCAACTGGAACATGGACATACCAAAGATTTAAGTCTCTTGGACATACACTTATCGAGTATAATATTAACTATAGGTTGAAATAGAAGGGGCAGAAGAGTCATGTGTAGGGAAACCACAAAAGAGTTCAATTCTGTCACACTGGGGAGCATAAATTCCAAGGTAAGGCTCAATGGCAGGGTGCAAAACTCCTGAGCTGTCTGCCCTGCCTATAATGTCTGGATGTCTCTAGAGCACTCAAGAGCCCAGCTATTTGAGGCACTATTTACATGGCAGTCAATGAGATCATGCTGAGACAAGCATAAACATAACCTCTGGAATGACCCCCTTACTCATTTTGAAATCTCCTAGTCATAAATCATCATTTGCATTTGCCATTTCCCCTCATGGTAAAGATCTTTTGCCAGGTCTATTGCTAGTTGGTGCTTAGTAATACACCTTGATGCCAGGGAGGCTCATCCATGGGAGTCATGCCCCATGCTGGGGGAAGGAGTGTGTTTGCATGCTGAATTTGTATTTGAAAAAGGCCACATTTGAGCAACAAGGATACCATCAGGAGGTAACTCTTAGGCAACAAGTTTCAATTTCAAAAGAAAAGGTTCATGGTCTGTTCTCCTTCACTAGGCACCACCCCTGTACTCAGGGGATTCTTGCTGTCCAATTAGAGAATGTAGCACAAGTCCCTGGGATGGAAATTTGACATTCTTTCAGTTATTGTGTAGATTTCCACCCACCATGCAAATGCCCCATGAATCCTCTCCCATGCATACCTGCATCACTGATCCCATGCACCATTTCATCTAATCTGTCTATCTTGTTGGAATACAATTTTTCAAAGTATCCTCTTATGATAGTCTTTATTTCTGTGGGGTCAGTGGTGATATCTCCTTCCTCATTTCTTATTTTATGTATTTGCATCTATTCTATTTTTTTTCTTTGTTAGTCTAGCTAAGGGTTTGTCAACTTTATTAATAATCTCAAAGAACCAGATTTGGGGTTCTTTAATTTTTTCTAGTGTTTTCTAATTTTCAATTATATTTAGCTCTACTCTAATCTTGTTATTTCCATCTTTCTACTGGCTTTGGAATTAGTTTGTTGTAAGTGTGCAGTTATGTCTTTGATTATAGCTCTTTCTTCTTTTTTAATATTGGCATTTAAAGCTATAAATTTCCCTCTCAGCACTGCATTTGCTGTATCCTATTGGTTTTGATAAGTTGCTTTGTCATTTTCAAGGTATTTACTGATTTCTTTTGCAATATTCTCCTTGTCCCACTGATTATCTAAGACTGCTGTTTATCTTCCATATCTTTGTGCCTAATCTGGTTATCTGCTCCTTACTGATTTCCAGCTTCATTCCATTGTGGTCAGAGAAGTTACTTTGTATAATATCAATCTTTCTAAATTCTTTCAGATTTGTTATGTGGCCTAGCATGTGTTCTATCCCAGAGAATGATCCATATTCACTCACAAAGAATGTATATCCTGCTGTATTTGGGTGTAATGTTCTATATATGTTTATTGGGTCTAGATACCTCTAACATATTATTCAAGGTCCTTGTTTTTTTATTGACCCCTTTGTCAAGATGTTCCATCTAATGGTGATAATGGTGTTTTAAAGTCCCCCACTATAGCTGTATAGGCATTTATTTCTCCATTTAGTTTTTCCAATGTTTGAGGCACCCTGATTAGGTGAATAATTGTCTATGATTGTTCTTTCTACTTTATTAATAGTGTCCTTTTTTGTCTCTTACAATAGTTTTGCATTTGAAGTCTATGTTGTCGGATCTTAGTGTAGCTACTCCCACCCTTTCTTGATTTTTGTTTGCCTGTATAATCACTTTCTAACCATTCACTTGTAACTTCCTTGCATCCTTATGTCTAAGTGGAGTTTCTTGTAGACAGCATATAGATGGAAAATATTTCATTTTCCATTATGCCAATCTGTGACTTTTGATTGGAAAGTTTAATAAATTACCTTTCACTGTTATTACTCTCAAGGCATTACTTACGTTAGACACATTCAGTTTTCTTTCGTTAGGAGAAAGTTGGGGCATAAATTCTAAGTCAGTTTTTAAGAAAACGCAGTTGCCTAAAACAAGTCTGCAATGGCCAGTATTTAAACTGTTCACATATACTCTTGACAGAGGTGCATAACTGGAGCAGCACCCAGACAAGATGCAGGAGAGAAACACAGCTGTGAGTACAGGTAAGGAGGCACACCAGGCATGTCATCTTTTGACCCTATATTTTACTGTATCTGCTTACATTTTCAAATCAGTTTGCCAGAACACAAAAATGAGCCTATTATTTAGCAACCTAAATTTGAGAGTGCTCAGAGATGGAAGGATAGTACTATATAATGGGTTCAGGATGCCACTAGAGATTAAATAATGAAATTATGTTTTGATATATATCAAAATCTTAATACTTCTCATGATAACTTTCCTAATTTCAAGGATCAGAAGGATGAAAATCATGGCTTCCAGCTTTGTTCATGACCCAAATTGTAAGTCCAGCTCTTCGTAGGATGTACACTATCATCTGTAGGAGTTAACTGGTTTTTCTTATAAGAAAAGCACAGGATTCACATAGCAGCAGATTTCAACAGGCAGAGGAAAGAATTAGTGATGTGGAAGACAATACATCTGAAATCAAACAGATAGTAGAAAAAACAGACAAAGAGATAGAAAAAATCCAGCAGGGACTTAGGGAATTCACCGACAACACAAAACGCTTAAACATACGCATTATGGGAATCCCAGAAGGAGAAGAGAAGGGA
>JAQZBX010096293.1:0-11834 GCA_029593785.1 Cabassous unicinctus
ATATATATATATAGAACCCTGACTAATATGGATGACAAAAGATGTAATGAAGTTAAGGCTCTTGAGAGGAGGAGCATATTCTGGATAATCCCAGTGGACCCTAAATGCCATCACAAGTGTCCTTACAAGAGAGAGGCAGAGGGAGATTTGACACAGATACACACAGAGGAGAAGGCAATGTGAAGATGGAGCAGAGATCGGAGGGATGCAACTACAAGCCAAGGGATGCCAAGACATGCCAGCAGTCATCAAAAGGTAGAAGAGGTAAGGAACAGATTCTCCCCCAGAGCCTTCAGAGGGAGCACAATCATGCTGACACCTTGATTTCAGACTTCTGGCTTGCAGAACTGTGAGAGAAGAAAGTTCTGTTGTTTTAAACTACTGAAATTGTAGTAATTTATTCCAGAAATCTTAAAATTAGTACCAGGACCAATGAGTGAACTCTATATGCATGCATAATATAAATGGAAGAGTGAAAAGGAGACTTTGAAGATGGGTTTAGTAATAGACTGGCAAAAGAAGAAAATGTGAAAACTGGAAAATGTGTACAGATCTTTTCCCCCAATATTTTGATTTAAAAAACAGCAAAGGAAGAAGATTTGAAAAGCAGCAAAGGAGATAGCTCCGGAGTTTGGTGCCTTGCCAGTGAGCCCTACTTTGGAGTTTGTGTTCCTGAGAGTGACAGAGTTGGACTCAGTTAAGGCTTCCCTATACATGGCTCATCTGTCCCTTCTATTTGAACCTATACTTGGTGCTGGAGTTGGTAGGTGTACGTCCAAGAGACTTGAATCTTTGGACTGTCCATGTGCCAGCTGGGCCCTGATCCTCAGTGGAGTTGCAATACCTACTCTCCAGTTCATTGGACTTACGCAGGACAATAACAAGGAGATGAGGATGGTCAACCACCACACCAAGGAAACGAGATAGCCTACAGCTGCAAGCAAGAGAGTCCCATCCATCGGCTGTATGGGACCGAAGCCTCCTCTCATTTAGAGGTGGAGTGGGCATCACCATCCCAGAATCCTCAGGACTGGGAATGAACTATGGGCTAGAGTGGACTTACTGGTATTCTACTATAGACTTGTTGTGGAGACAGTGGCCACTGGAGGTGCTGAAGTCAGGGAGAGGGAAAGGGGGGGCTTTTTCGGGACTTGGGAATTGTCCTGAATGACATTGCAATGACAGATACAGGTCATTATATATCTTCCCATAACTTGCCGAATAGTGTGGGAGAGAGTGTAAACTACAATGTGAACTATGGTCCACGGTCAGTGGCAATGCCCCAGGGTGCATTTATCAATTGCAATGAATGTGCCACACTAATGAAGAAGGTTGTTTATATGGGAGGGTGCGGGAGGTGTGGGAAGCAGGGCATATAGGAATCCCTATATTTTTTGTGTAACATTTATGTAATCTAAGTATCTTTTAAAAAATAAAAATATATATTTGAAAAAATAAAAAAGTAAATAAATAAAAAACAGCAAAGGAAGTCCTGAGCTTGGTTTTACCACTCTGACCTTCTCATCACCATTAAAGGTATATTCAGATTTTCACATAGAAAACTGCACCTCCTAGAGTAGAGAAGCAGATTTTTTATTTTGTCTTATCCCCATGAAGATTTAAAAAAGAAGAAGAAGAAGAAAATTGTAGTTTTTCAAATGCTTAAGGCATGGATAATAGATTTTTAAATGTTCCCTCTTCTGATCAACTAGGATTAGCCTAGTGCAGTTAACAGCTAGATCTTACTCTTTATAAGCAGGTGCAAAAAATCATCACAAAGGGCATTTACTGTCAACAGAAAAGCCTTGACTAGATGTTACCTTGAAGAATTTATAAGGAATGCTTTATAGGTGTCCCTACTGCCTCTTCATGCTGGTGCTTTTTATAGGAAATTAAATAGTAATGTACTCTTTCAATTCTTTTTGGACATCAAAACATATTCTTACTGTTGATCCAAGAACAAATACAATAAAAGTAATGAAAAGTTTTGATGGTTCTTAAGGAAGTAGAAAGTTCAGTTTTAGTTATGGGTCTAAAACCCAGCTTCCTTAAACTCTACCAATGTATGATTAAATGGCCTATTTGAGGTCAGGGGTTACCAAGGTCAGCAGATAATATTGTCTAGTATGTATTTGACATCACCCCAGCCTTTCCCAGGAGATAATCGACAGATAAAAACCTAGCACTTTTGCAAAAGGAGAATAACAGAACATGGTCAAAATGAAAAATGTTATCCTCTTAAAATGAAATTTGCAGTCATCTAACTTCAGAACCTCTTACAGATTTACTAAATAATTAGCACAAAGTGCTTTAGACTATTCAAGAAGAGGACAATAATAACAAAACAATCCTTTCAGCTTTGAACTTATCCCCAAACAAGGAATGCCAACCAAACCTTGGAAATATAGTATTCAAGTTTCACTCTCTGTCTTTCCTAAAAAATGTTGATTTCAAGACCAGCATGGAAAAGCTGAACCTTTTGCAATGAAAGGAAATTCTCAGTACTTTGTCCTTTGTTGCTTGGCAACTGAGGGCTATAAATGGATTTTATGATTATAAAAGCTCTGGAATTAATGTGAACATGTAAAAGTTGTAATAACTCCCCGAGAGAGGAGTGTTTCTTTGAAAAAATATTTGGATATATATATATATGTAGCTTGTACTTATTCTTGTTTTAAGATAAGGGAAGCAGGCAATGTTGCTTCTTTCATCTTTGTAAATAGTATAATAAAAATAAATATAACTACCATTTATTAAGATATTATTTCATTATTTAATACTCATAACCCTAAGAAGAAGGTGTTAGTGTCCCTATTTTACAGACAGAGGAAACTGAAACTTTCAAAGATTATGTGATTTGCTGAAGGTCACACAGCTAAGTGGAAGAACCAGTATTCAAACCCAGGTCTGCTTGAATCAAGGCCCTTAACCAGCATGCCACAGAGATTCCTAGGAAGCATGTTTCTCAGTTCCTAATATTTGAAGACATTAATAACTTTAACCCTATAGGAATGACACTAATTTAATTATCCAGTCACCTGATATTTTCCTTAAGACACATTAGTTCCTATTGCTAAACATGACATTTGTTTCTTATGTTGTTAATACCAGGGTATCAAATATCAGGTTCCATCTTGCTAGGTTTTTTGTCCTACTTCTGAACAAACCTGGCTCCCTAAATTCTCTCTGTAGGTCTTTGTTATGCACTGAAAAGTACTACAGAGCAGGCTGGTGTTTTTATTTCTATGCATTTCTATTAGTGGCTTTGTCTTCCGAGTTTCTGTAGCTACTTGCCTGATGAACATAAACCATTGCCCTGTGCCACTAACACCTCATCTTGTGATGCTGGCACTGAGCTTTGCCAAACAAAATGCCAGATGGCACTAAAGTACCCAACTGCTCACTCTCCAGAATAATTTTATCTACAGAATGAAATTATGTACAAATTGTCAAAAAGAAAGCCCTAGTTGTTTTAACAAGAGTCGTAAGTTCAATAACTACGTCTACAGATGTACCTTTGCAACTGGTCCAGAAGTCTGTGTGTGAGTAGTTAGGAACACAGACCTTGAGAGTCAGCCAGACTTTGGTTCAAATCCAAGCTCTGATAATATTAGCTGTGTGACCTTGGGCAAGGTACATATCTTCTCAAAATCTGTTTCCTCATCAGTAAAATGGTGATAACATTACTTACCAGTTAACTTTGTTGTACAGATTAAGAATTAATACAGTTAAGGGTCTTGGTACATTATCTAACATAAAGTTAAGCAATCTTTTTAATAGTAGTGGTTTTCTTACTGATCATCGGCTGCTTCAGGGTTTA
Organism: Cabassous unicinctus; assembly: GCA_029593785.1. Taxonomy (NCBI): domain Eukaryota; kingdom Metazoa; phylum Chordata; class Mammalia; order Cingulata; family Chlamyphoridae; genus Cabassous; species Cabassous unicinctus. Next base: position 3,821 of record JAQZBX010096293.1, read on the forward strand.
TGAGTGTAAATTCTTTGTTGCAGAATACTACTAACAAAACTTTACTGAGCAAAAACTATATATCAAGGGGGACTTCCAGGGAAGATGGTGGAGTAGGGAGCTCCAGGACTCAGCCCTTCCACCAAAACAACTATTAAACAGGCAAGAACATCTGAAACAACTATTCTGAAACTCCAGAGACTGGAAGAACACTGTACAGCCTCCAGGGAAGAGCAGGAGGAAGAGGGTGATAAATTACAGTAAAGAACTGTAAATTGCTCTCTCTGCACAATGGCTACCAACATCCATCCTGCACAGGCCACCACAGGGCCACCACAGGGCCTGGTCCCTGCCTAGCTGATGCTGATAGAAAAGAACATAAAAATCCTCTTCTCCAAGAACACAAGTGTGCATAGCCAATCACTGATCATGGCTTTTGATTAGCAAATTCAGATCACTAGGTCCTGGCTCTCAGGGTAGCTATTGTTTCAACCTGGCCCAGACAAAGGTGGCAACAGCCATTGTTTCATTGCCACCCTGGACAAAGACAGTGACAACCATTATTTCAACCCTCCCCAGACAGAAGTAGAGGCAGTGGAGATTTAAAGATGCAGAGCTTCCTCAGAGCTGCAGGGGTAGGTTAGCTGAAGGGCTGCATTTGCAAAACAGGCCAGGGAAGCTCAGCTTTGGGGAACCATTGGAGAAGTTTTTGGAGCCCATAATGACCCTCTTCACAGGGCATTTTGGAGAGAGCCTTCACCCCCTTCATGGGTAGCTGGCCCTGTTTTGTATGGGAAAGAGTGAATTGAGAAAGTCCTCTCTGGGGTGAACCTTCTCCCAGAATTTGCTCTCCAGGCAAAAGCAGCATGAGAAAACAAAATACATGCAGAAAAACTACAGAAGCAGACAGTCTGGAACAAAGGCCTGCTGGCTTCAAACTCCAGGAAGAGGAAAGTTTGTTCCCTGCAAAACAGAGTTGATGAACAAACTCCTGTAAACAGGGGAACTCCAAAACAACTAATATGCAAAAGCCCAGGAAAAGACAGAGGTCCAGTAAATCAGGAAAACCTTGCACAGTACATTCACCTTGGACAGACCTTCCTGGTAGGAAGGCTGATGCTCAAAAAAATCTTTGTCTTATCACCAGCTGGTTAAAAAAACAAGAAACAGACATCCCAAAGAGTAAATCCCAGAGTTAAGATTTCAAAATATTAAAATGTACGGTTTGCAACAAAAAAGTACAAGACAAATGAAGAAACAAGAAATGATGGCCCACCCAAAGGAAGAGGATAAAAATACAGACAACATCAAAGAAGAAGATGAGAATGTGGACATACCAAAGTTTTTTAAAAATTGTCTTTAAAAATGCTCAAGGTAGAAAAACAAACAAACAAAATGCTCAAGAAGATGAAGGAAAGTACACAGAAGAACCACAGGACATCAGGAAAACAATGAATGAACAATTTGAGAATCTAAGTAAAAAGGTAGAAATTTTATTTTATTTATTTTATTTTATTTTATTTTGTTTTGTTTTGTTTTGTTTTGTTTTGTTTTGTTTTGTTTAAAAAGGAACCAAACAGAACTACTGGAGTTGAAGACCACAATAACTAAAAGGGAAAAATGCCCAGGAGAGTTTTAAGAACAGATTGGAGCTAGCAGAAGAAAGAATCAGTGAACTTGAAGACAACACCCTTGAAATGAGTCAGGCTGAGGAACAGAAATTAAAAAGAAATGTTAAAATTGAAAACAGCCTAAGACAGCTATGGGACACCATCAAGGACACCAATATATCTTGAGGTCAATAAAAAAGAAAATAGAACTTACCAAAACTTATAAGATGAAGGAAAGGCAATGCTGAGAGTGAAATTTATAGCTCTAAATGCTTATATTAAAAAAGAAGAAAGGGAGTGGATGTGGCTCAAGGAGTTGGGTGCCCGCCTCCCACTTGGGAGGTCTCGGGTTCCCAGTGCCCCTAAAGAAAAGCAAACAAATAGTGAGCAGACAGCAAGCAAAAACAATGAGCAGAAGATGAGCAAAAACAATGAGCAGACAACAAGCAAAAACAAATGAGCAGGGTGTGGATGTAACTCAAGTAGTTGAGTGCCTGTCTCCCACATGGGAGGTCCTGGGTTCAGTTCCTGGTGCCAACTAAAGGGAAAAAAAGGTGAAGAAGAAGAAAGACTTCAATCAGAGACCTAACCTCAAAACTGGAAGAACTAGGGAAAAAAAGAGCAAACTAAATCCAAAGCAAGCAGAAGGAAGGGCATAAAAAATATTAAAGCAGAGATAAATAAAAGAGAAAACAGAAAAACAATAGAGAGAATCAACAAAACCAAAAGTTGGGTTCTTTGAAAAGATCAACAAAATCAACCAACCTTTAGCTAGACTGACAAAGAAAAAAAGAGAGAGGATACAAATAATGAAAATCAGAAATGCAAAGGGGGACATTACTACTGACCCTACTGAAATAAAAAGAACTATAAGTGGATACTATAAACAAATGTTTGCCAATAAATTAGATAACCTATCTGAAATGAACACATTTTTAGTAACACACAAACTACTTAACTTGACTCAAGAAGAAATAGAAGATCTCAACAAACCAATTACAGTAAGAAGATTGAATCAGTAATCAAAAATCTGCCAACAAAGAAAATCCCAGGACCAGATGGCTTCATAGGGGAATTCTACCAAATATTCTGTGACAGTTGGAAGTTCTTTTATGAATCCCCAAAAGAAAAAGATAGTTTTTTTTAACTAATCCATTCCTGTGGGTGTGAGATCCTTTTGATTGGACTACATCAGTGAGATGTGACTCAGGTTGAGTTTCCCTGCCCTCTGATATAAATGGAGATACGGAGAGAGACAGACACACACAGAGGAAAAGGAAGCTGCCATATTGATCCTGCCATGTGAGAGACAGGACTGCAGGAAAACAGAGAAGACTCAAAGGCTGAGATAGGTCCTAGAGTCTTGACCGCACAGAGGCATGAAAAGAGGCCCTTGAGGGGCTGGATCCATGGACTAGGTCAAGGTTCAGGAGAGGAGCCCTGCCATATGCCTGACAGCTCAAAGCTGAACTTGGGAAGAAAGTGGAGCAGCTGAGACTGAGAAAGGTGGCCCATTAAGAGACAAGTCCTATGTCTGGTTGCCAACAGCTGAGCTCTGGGAGATGGTAGTTTCTGGAGGGGAAGGCAGAGACCTCAGCAGAGATTGGTGACCATCATGCTTTGCCATGCAGCAGAACCCTAAGAAAGCATCTCTGCTAATGCCTTGATTTGGACATTTCATGGCCTCAGAACTGTAAGCTTTTACCCCAAATAAATCCACTTTATAAAAGGTAACATAATCCTGGTACTTTGCATCAGCAGCCCTTTGGCAAACTAGCACTTAACTCCAATTCTGCTCAAACTTTTCCAAAAAATTGGAGAGGAGGGAATACTTCCTAACTCATTTTTTGGGCCAATATCACCCTCATACCAAAGCCAGATAAAGATATCATAAGAAAATAAAACTACAGACCAATATCTCTTATGAATATAGATGCAATAGTCAACAACAAAATACTAGCAAACCAAATCCAATAACATATTAAAAGAACTATGCTCCATGATCAAGTATGATCTATCCCTGGTATGCAAGATTGGTTCAACATAAGAAAATCAATTAATGTAATACACCACATTAACAGAATGAAGGGGGAAACTTCATGATCATCTCAATTGATGCAGAAAAGTTAACAAACTGCAGCACCCTTTCTTGATTTAAAACACATAGGATACTAGGAACAGAAGGAATCTTATTCAACATAAAAAAGGCATATATGAAAAGCCCACAGCTAACATCCTACTTAGTGGATAGAGTCTGAAAGCTTACCCTCTAAGATAAGGAACAAGACAAGGGTGACCATTGTCACCATTATTTTTCAACAATGCACTAGAAATTCTTGCCAGAGCAATTAGGCAAGAAAAAGAAATAAAATACATGCAAATTGGAAAGGAAGAAGTAAAACTTTTCCTATTTGCAGCTCAGATGATTCTATATAGAGAAACTTCTGAAAAGTCCACAACAAAGCTTCTAGAGCTAATAAATAAATGAATTGAGCAAAGTGGCAGGGTACAAGATAAACAATCCCAAATCAGTAGTGTTTCTATACACAAGCAAAAAACAATCGGAACAAGAAATCAAGAAAAAAATTCCATTTACAATAGCAACTAAAAGAATCAAATATCTAAGAAAAAATATAACCAAGTATGTAAAGGCCTGTACACAGAAAACTACAAAACATTGCTAAAAGGAATTATAGAAGACCTAAATAAATAGAAAGATATTCCATGTTCATGGATTGGTAAACTAAATATCATCAAGATGTCAATCCTACCCAAAGCAATTTATAGATTCTATGCAATCCCAATAAAAAATCCAACAACCTTCTTTGCAAAACTGGAAAAGTCAATCATCAACTTTACATGGAAGGGTAAGGGGCCCTGAATAGCTAAAGCCACCATGGAAAAGAAGAATGAATTTGGAGGACTCACAGTTCCTGATCATAAAACTTATTACAGGGGAACGGATGTGGCTCAAGCAGTTGAGCGCCCACCTCCCACATTAGAGGTCCCAGGTTTGGTTCTTGGTGCCTCCTAAAGAAGACAAGCTGATGCAACCAGCTTATACAATGAGCTGATGCAAAGAGTAGACACAGCGAGCATATGCCAAGCAGACACAACAAGCAAGAGAGACGAGGGAGCCATCTTGTGGGGGGGAATAAATAAATGAAAAATCTTCAAAAAAAACTTATTACAAAGCCACAGTAACCAAAACAGCATAGTACTGGCACAAGGACAGACATCTAGACCAATGGAATAGAATTGAGAGCTCAGAAATCAACCCTCATGTTTATAGCCAACTGATTTTTAAGAAGGTGGCAAGACTACTCATTGGCAAAGAATAATCTTTCAACAAATGGTGCTGGGAAAACTGGATATCCATTAAAAAAAAAAAAAAAGGATGACCCTTACCTCACACCATACACGAAGATCAACTCAAAGTGGATTAAGGACCTTAATATAAGAGCTAGAACTATCAATCTCCTAGAAGAAAATGTCAAGAAGCATCCCCAGGATCTTGTATTAGGCAATGGTTTCTTAGACTTTGCACCCAAAGCACAAGCAACAAAATAAAAGGGACCTTATCAAAATAAAAACTTTGTTTCTCAAAGATCTTTAGCATGAAAATAAAAAGACAATCTACACAATGGGAGAAAATATTTGTAAACCACATATCTGATAAAGGATTAATATCCAGTATATATAAAGAAATCCTTTAACTGAAAAAGAAAAAGCCAAACAACTCAATTAAAAAATGGGCGAAAGTCTTGAACAGACATCTTTCCAAAGAAGATATACAAATGGCCAGAAAGCATGTGCAAAGAGGCTCAACATCTTCAGTCATCAGGGAAATGTAAATCAAAACTTCAATGAGATACCATTTCACACCCATTGGATTGGCTGCTATTAAAAAAAAAAAAAAAAAAAAAGGAAAATAACGAGTGTTGGACAGGATGCAGAGAAACAGGAACACTCATTCTTTGCTGGTGGCAATGTAAAATGGTGCAGTCAGTGTGGAAGACAATGTGACGATTTCTCAGAAAACTGCTAGGTTTATACCCAAAAGAATTGAAAGCAGGGTCTTGAACCAATGTTCATAGCAGCATTATTCACAATTCCTAAAAGATGGAAGCAACCCAAGTGTCCATCAACCAATGAATGGATAATATAAAATGTGGTGTATACATACAATAAAATATTATTCAGCCATAAAAAGAAATGAAGTCCTGATACATGCAACAACATGGATGGATGTGGAAGACATCATGTTGAGTGAAATGAGCCAGATACAAAAGGACAAATATTGTGTGATCTCATTGATTTGAAACAATTAGAATAAGCAAACTCACAGAGTCAGATACTAGAATATGGATTACCAGGGGATGGGTTGGGGATAGGGAATGGGAAGTTAAGGCTTAGAATGTACAGGGTTCTTTTTTTGAATAAGGGAAATGTTTTGGTAATGGATGCTGATGATGGTAGCACAACATTGTGAACTAAATTAACAGCCCTGAAATATATATCTGAATATGATTAAAGGGGGAAATGTTAGATTGCATATATAACAGAATAAAAAATTTTTAAACATCCATGGATCTACACGTCACAAACAGTGAACCATAAGTTAAACCATGGACTTTTATTAATAGTACAATTATAAAATGTCCTATTATCAATTGTAACAAATATTCCATACTAATGCAAGGTGTTGGTGGTGGGATGGAATAAGGGAATCGTGTATTTTATGCATGATTGTTCTCTAAACCCCCAACTTCTCTAACAAAGGAAAGAAAATATATATATATATCAAGCACTATACAATGTAGTTTATATACATCATCTTACTTAATTCTCACTCCTCCCCTATAAAATAGGTATCACCCTAACTTTGTAGATGAAGAAACAGTCTCAGGGAGGCCCAGTCTTTTGCCAAGGCAGCAGCGTAAATACAAAGTAGAAGTGTGATTTGAATCCAGAGAAATCTGGGTATAAAGGCTGTGCTCTAACCACTATGTCACTCATCACCACATATGCAGACTGAAGTGAGGAACACGCAGTCATGGCTGATGTGTGTTATTTATAACGGTGCCAACTGACCCCAACTCCCAGGGCTGATGTGGCTAGCCTGTTCTATGCAGCCTCAGACAGGAAAGATGCTGTCATCTGGCCATCCCAAAGATTATTACCACACCCCAAATCTGTTACCTTGACTGTTTCCTAGTTCTTGGAACTCTATTTTTGTTCACGAGTACAGTTTTTACATCCCTCTGCTTGACTTCTAAAGACTCCTACTGACTTCCAAGTATTGATTCTCACTCTCAACTCATGAGCCACTTTGAGTTGAGCCTCTCATCTATAAACTTTGGTTTTGATTTTTCTCCACCCCCAGCTAGCGTCTCTGCCATGTTTTATAGTGAGCAACACACCACCTCCATTACATGCCACCATTAAAGAGTTCCTTTTAAGTGGAACTGGAGTTACCATACCAGAAGATTGTTACTATGGGCAACACATCTGAGAGTAATCTACATAAAACACATCAATGAGGAACTGTGACTTCCTCTCCAGAGTTGATTCTGATATGCAAATAATTAAAAAGAAAAGGAGCACTAACTTGGATTACTGTGTATAATGCAATAAAGAACCCAGGCTTTCCACATGAAGTTTTGGTCAAGAAACTCATTCATTTAACCCATATTTAATGAACATTTTTTGACTAGCTGTACATGCCAGTCACTAAGCCTGCAAAGCTGAATAAGACAAAGTCAAGTCCTCACCTGGAGACGCTCACTGTCTTCTGTGAGAGACAGACATATAAATACATTGATGTGATGGGTGCTATTGCAGTATGGACAAAATGCTGGAGCAGCATGGAAAATTTAACTTCTGACTCTACCTAGGGAAGTGTGGAGATGAAGCAGTAGGAAAGAGCATTCTGGACAGAAGATAATTTTGTGTTATGAAAGGGCATGCTGTACTCAAGAACCTAGGAGAAGCTCAGGGCAGGTGGTATACAGATAATAATATCACTATTAATAACAACAATAACAATAATGACAACAATAAAGACAGTAATCCAGGTACTGTTTTAAAGCTCATGCATATTGAGTCATCTAACACCATAAAGACCCTATGAGGAGGTACTTGTCTTATCCCAATTTATAGACACAAAACTAAGGCACAGAGAAGTTAAGTAACTTGCCCAACCAGCAAGGGTAGAGTCAAAATAAGAATTCTGACTCCTGGAGCATGCTGTTGACCACTACACCAAACTGCCTTTCATGGGTGGGTCCCTGGAGATAAGGCTGGCTGGAATGTTACATTGGGGCCGTTATGCCAAGCTCAGTTACTTTTAGGCAATGTTATTTGAATGAGCCAACACAATGTGCAAAGTGGCTAGCACAGGGAGAAAAGTTTGGAGTCTCTTA
>JAQZBX010096294.1:0-11815 GCA_029593785.1 Cabassous unicinctus
TTTTTTTTTTTTCTGTGTCTGCTTATCTCCCCCTTGCTGTGAGGTCCCGCTGCATCAGCCCACCGCCCCGCGCGGGCCGGCCTGCCCTCACAAGGAGGCCCCGGGAAGCGAACCCCGGGCCTCCCATATGGTAAACGGGAGCTCTATCGATTGAGCCACACCCGCTTCCCCCATCAGATATTTTAAACTTAGTATCCATGCCTGAAACAAGCAAAAAATTCTTCCTATGATTAAAACCAGATATCCCTCCTGATTTCCCAATTTCTGTTCATTTTCCTTACTGGTCAGACTTATAATCATTATTATTTTTGGTTAACCAATTCTTAGTTTTTAGCGCTCACATTTGCCTCCTTTCTATTCAACTACCACCCCTCTAATTCTAGACTTTTTAAAAAATAAGCTGCCACCTTACACTTAAGTCTTTCTTATCTCTTAACCCATTTTGTACAAAGCTCACTGGCTGATGTTCTTAAATTATTATATAACCCTCTTGCTCAAAACTTGCCAATGTTGTCTTTTTTATTTTTTATTTTTTTTCCCAGGTGGTCCCAGGGATCGAACCCAGGTCCCTCCATATGGGAGATGGACACCCAACCATTTGAGCCACATCCGCCCCCCTCAATGTTGTCTTTGACTTCTGAGGTTTGGATCCTTGGTCCTGCTACTGAAGATCTCCATAATATGCTCCTATGGAGCTCTTTCCTGCTTTGCCTCCCAGCCTTCCCTTTTGAAACTCTAACTTCCAACATATTACATAATCCAATTCCTTTTCATTGTACTTGCCATTGTCCCTGTCTGGAACGCTTGCTCCTCCTCTCACAGTATCTATCTCAATACTATCCATTTTTCAAGGTTCATTTCAGATTGTACCTCTTCCATGAAGCCTTTCTTGATCACGCCCCATTCCATAACAAGCTCTTTTTTTCTTTCCTCTGAACTCTTCTATCATTAACATTAAACTCTTTTATACTACCTTTGTTGCCTTCTGTTTTTCTGGCATGCATGTCTCATTAATTCAATTATATTTAAAATCCTTAAGGGTGAGAACAATATCTACTATTTCTCTGTATTTTCCCATAATACCCAGTGCAAATTCCAAAATATAATATCTGCTGAATAACTTGAATAAAAGTATCCACATAACAGGGCATTTTGTTTGTAACTTCCTTTGTTTAGTAGATATTAATGTTTCATGAATATCCCAACCAAATAACTTTATAGCTAGGAAAGGAATCAGTAAATTTATTGATGACTAACATGAATCAAAAGGACTCTGCCAGAACCTTAAAAACTTTTAGTTTACTTTTTCACTTTGACAAGTATGACCCTTGCATGATTTATAAGAAAATGATATTTATAAGAAAAAGAAAATCACAGGGTAAAATATCTTTGCCACAAGCCATAGCATTTAACTAGAATGATTTGATTTAGAATTCTTTGATCTAACTCAAATCTTTCAGTTATTTTCCAAACTATGATTTACATAAATGAAAGGGAATAATAATTGACAAAGTAAAAAAATAACCAATCACCTTCTCCACTCAATGGAAGAAGTTAAAACCAACATTTTTTTCCCCCCATAACTCATGACTAGTACTTTCACCTGCTGAGAATTCAACTTATCTAACAGTCTTAATCATAACTCTGATAAAAGCTCACAGATTAGCCAGAAAGCCTTTTAGCAGCAAAAATAAATAGAATAGGGGCTGAAGTCTGTTCTTCAGACCCCCTCCATCGGGAGAGCTTCCCAGTGAACTTTCTGCCTGCAATCATCAGTCTCTGCGTCCCAGTGAGCACCGCTTTTCTTCAACAAATACCAATAAAATAAATTAACATTATATGTATTTAAAAATAAATAAATAAATAAATAGCATAAAGTCCATGTAATCAAGTTCAACGACTGTATTCTTAGGAGAGTCCCTCATAATCTTACTGAGAGTCTATTACTTAAACGAAACAGTTCTAAATATGTATCACAGGTACAGAAAGAAATAATACAAGTTGTAAAAGAAAGAATTCGAATAGATGTTTAGTTTCTAAACCTATGCAGATTAAGGGTGGGGTGGGGGGTACTTTACAGATAGACACAATGACAGCTGTAAGATGTTAGCTTCCAACTGTTTGCTTTTAAGGAAGAGACAGGAAAACCATAAAAAACAAAAACTTAACAGACAACTGTTTGGGCCACTTAGTAAAGAGGCAAATTGTTATCACTGAGTTGAACAAGCCCTACATCACTCTAGCACAGCCAGTAAAAGAATCTTCAGTGATGATTCTCAGACAATAATAAAAATTCAATTACATTCACCATACTTTAAGAAAGCAGGAAAAATGTAATCAATTTTAGAAAAAAATAGTTAAGCTAAGGTGTGGGGGGGAAACAAGTTGTATAGGCATAAGTCAGGGCTTGTAAACTTTTATGTCTCAGGGACTAGGTGAGTATGCAAACAAGGGAAGCACATATGAGAAACACAGAAACGGATAAATGGCTGTGTCAGAAAAACCAGGTAATGGTGGGGCTGTGAGGCACTGGAGGGCAGGAGCCCATCCCTGTTCAAGGACTTCCTCCCTTACAGAAAGGCAGGCCCCACGATGCCAGATCTTATGTTTCATAACAAGTTAAAAATCTGGCTTTTAAGTTAAAAAAATACAAAACCAAAAATCTTCCCTGATTAATTTAAATTTTGGGCTACCACATATTTGTTAAAGAAGACATGTTTTTGTGAACGTTGGCTACCTCTGTGGTAAATCCTCAAATATTTGGTGTCTAGAACAGTTCATTCCCAAGTGTACCAGATAGCCAAATTCTAATGTATTTCAGATTATTCTTAATTCTTGCATTTTATTATCAGGACCAATGGTCAGGATATAGTGAACCCTAAAAATTCTGAGTGGTTGAGCCTTACCTTACTCTCACTGACACTGGAAATCCATTCTTTTACTAAATTGTTCAATTTACCAAGAACAACCAGCCTGTTTAAAAAAAAAAAAAAAAAGCTTTAGATTAAAACTAAAAACAAAATAAACAATATAAAAAAAATTAAACATAGGCAGTACCTCTGTGTTGGTGCTAGGTAAAAACATATTATACACATGCTAATGCTGTCATTATCTATTGATACACGGCACATCTCTTTGGCATTCTTAGATTCTGAGGATTGCCAAAGAGATGGTAAAATTACCTTCGATGAGGTTGTAGAAACCAACTAAGTTGTCAACTTTCTTGAGTTAACTAAGAAATTAAATAAATTCAATGTTGGAATAGAGTTACATTCTCTCATTGTCAACCCCAGGTCTTTGAATAATTAAAATGAGTAAATTAATTATTACCAAATTTTTATTAAGTATTAATTACTAAAAGCAGTTTGGTAGTAAAACAAATAAACTTGCAATCAATGGCATACCAAATCCACATTTAAAAAAAAAAAAAAAAAAAAAAAAAAAAAAAAAAAGAAGGGTATAGGCATCCCAACATATCCAAAACTGAGCTCTTGATCTGTCCAAACTTGCTTCTCTCTCTGTGTTCCCCAGGTAATGGAACTCCATCCTTCATGATGCTCAGACCAAAAACCTTGGCTTATCCTTGACCTTATTCTCTCTCTTACATTCCAATCATTAAATGCTAGCAACTATACCTTTAAAATATATCTGGACAGGAAGCAGGTGTAGCTCAGTGGTTGAGCACCTGCTTTTCATCTACGAGGTCCCAGGTTCAATCCCCGGTACCTCCTAATAAAATAAAAAATCAAAATTAAAATATATCTGGAATCCTACTTACCACCTCCACTGCCATCCCCCTGGTTCCAGCCATCATTACTTCCTCCTTTGGTTGTTACAGTAGCCTCCTTACTAGCTTCCCTGCATTTGACCCCTCTTTGGACTATTCTCAACACAGAAGTCAAAGTGACAGTTAAAAATATGAGTCAGATCATGTCAATCCTCCACTCAAAATACTCTAATACCTTCCCATTTCACTCAGAGTAAAAGTCAAAATTTTTTCGAGGCACTGAGGGCTGGGGCCTGAACCCAGGACCTCATATGTGGGAAGCCAGTGCTCAACTACTGAGCCACATCAGCTTTCCCTGAGTCGGTTTTTTTGTTTGTTTTGCTTTTTTTTTCAGGAGGCACTGGGAACTGAACCCGGGACCTCTCATGTGGGAGGCGAGTGTTCAACCACTTGAGCCACATCCGCTTCTTCCGAAACTTTTATGATGACTTACAAGGTCCAAAGTGGCCTTGTCCTCCAAGACCATTTTCACTTCACTTTTTTAAGCCCATATTCTCCTCACCCCCACTCACTTTGCTCCAGACACACAGGCTACTTTCTTATGTATTCTATAAACACACCAGATACACTCCTATCTCAGGCCCTTCATCTAGAAGGCTCTTTCCTCAAATATCTACATCACTCCCTCCCTCAATGCCACCTCAATGAGGCCTTCTCTGACAACTTCCACTCCCAGCTTTACTTTTCTCAGCAGCATTTTTGTACCATTGTATTTACTTATTTATTTTGCTTATGGTCAGTCTCGTCCTCCAAACCCCACCTAAAATGTAAGCTCCATGAGGGACAAGATTTTTCTTTTTCTTTTTTTGTCACTTCTATATCCCTAGCATCTAACAGGCTAGGCACATAGTTAGTACTTGATATTTGTTTGTAAAATTAGCAATTAAATAATGTACTGTAAAATATTTTACAGATTTAAATTACATACCTGTGATTTAATTCTTCTTCGTCTTCAAAAACTCCAAATGGTTTCATAGCATCAATTAATTTCTGTGTGTAAATATGATCAATTTCTTTAGGACATGCCAAACTAATTGGAGAGGTGATTCCATAATGCTTTTGTTGACGCTGGCTGTCCAGCACCGTGTTTCTATTGAAGAAAAATGAAATAGCAGAAAAATTTTAAAGTATCATATCATACTGATATATTTAATCCCTCAATCTACTGCAAATTAATTTAGCTATCTTAAAAGTTTGCTTAGTACTAACAGTCAGTGTCAGGCATTTCTTTTTTTTTAAAGGAAAAATTAGTATTTTGTGTTTGTATTTATGAAGGGTTATTCACACTGCCTTCATCTTTCATGGTTAGGATGTCTTTTCAAGCCAAAAGCAGCATGTGTTGGCATCAGAACAACTGTGTATCAAAAACATCACTCAGCTGAAATGCAAAGAGCCTGAACTGGAGCTGTGCCAGGGCCACCTCCACTACATCCTGCAGTCAAGTACCATCTAGATTCTACAATCTTTTAAAAGCAGTCAACCACTTGAAAGAAAGCTCTAGGTAAAAACAATGTTTTCCCCACCCTCAGAAAAGAAACAAAAACATCCCCAAATAAGATCCTTTTGAAATATTCTGGCTTTTAAAAAGAACATCCTTTGCTTGAATCAAGAGTTTATAGTACTAACATTCTGTGCAACTGTAGTTAATTTTCTCTTCATTTAGACTGGTATCCAGGTCAAATGTCAGCCCCCAAAGACCCTAGCTTTCTGGAAGTTAGAGATTTGAATAAAGTGCAACAAATTTTTGAGATTTGGGTTTCCACAGACCAATAACTTCAAAATAGAAAGCTTTACTACTGCATTTTGATACCAAAATTTATCCTGCTAAAGAAAGAAAACAAACTAACCAACCCTACTGTCTATCTTCACCATCCTTTCATGAAGGGACATAAAACCAATAATAAGAATGTAATTTCAAAATAAAGATTTGTCTGTTTATTCCATTTAAAATAAATTAACCCTGGAAACAGTAACAACACACAAAAAATACAATAGTGACTGTTTTAACAGATCATAAAAGTGGCTTATTATTAGTAAGTTCACATACTTTTTGGCAAAAGATCTCAGTATAGGTAGGGAAGGAGAATCAAATAGAAGATAAAATAGCCTATTTACCTTCTAAAATGACTCAATGACTCAAAGAAACAAAAGGGAAACATCAGTCCCAGTGACTAATTTCTCTCTGGCATTTATTTTGCTGTAGAACAAACACTTAACTTCAATTAGTTACTTCAAGTTGTAACTACTTTTTAAAAAGACTTGGCTCTTTACCTCCAAGGAAGGTAGAGGGGGTGTTTTAGTATTGTGTGTGTTTATATCCATATGATAAATGGATCATGCAGCCTAATTCTTTATATATGATCATTCATTTAATCTCAACAATAACCCTGAGAGGTAGGTATTGAATAAATGCCATTTATTATAAGCACCTGAGGTTCAAAGATGTAGGAAGAGGAAGAGCCAGAATCTGAACACCAAAACCCAAAATAGTTCTACCACTCCACTGTCCCTTCCATAACTACTTCTGTTTTGGCAGCAACTGTATGATCCTGGGTCTCACTTTCTCATCTGTATGACAAAAATGGGTTACTTAGGTTGCTACTGGCCCCAAAATTCCAAGTCTAGGGGTCTGAACCTCTTTCATCTAGACAGTGGGAAAAAAAGGAAACAAATGAATCTCACATTCCCTTCAAACCATCAATTTCATTTATAGGTAAATACCCTAAAGAAATTCTAGCACTTGTGTACAGTGAGACAAGAATGTTCATCACCACACTGTAATATTAGAAACTTAGAAACAACCTTAACTATTTACTAAGAGGAAAAGAACTAAATTATGGTATATCTCTATAATGGAATACAATAGAATGGTTAAAATGAATTAGAGCTGAAAATATTAACATGGTCAAAGCTCAAAGATACCATGTTGGGCTAAAGAAGCAACTGCATAATGAATGACAAGTGTAATACTAGTTACATAAAGTTTAAAAACAATTAAAACAACAAGTATGGACACATGCATATGTAATAAAACATAAGACAAGCAGCAAAAATAAGCATGAAATTCAGGGTTGTGGACTCCTGTGAATGGGAACAGAGAAGGAAGTAGGGGAGAGTCCTTCAGATGTTTTTGGAGTGCTTGATTTCTTAAAAAAACCACACACACACACAACATACATACATATACACACACACACACACACACATCACACATATAGATTGCTATGCTTTAGGAAAGATGGGTGGTGGCTACATGAATGATGCTAATGTTATTTCCTGCATTTTTCTTTCCTTATAAAACAAAATGTAAGAAGCTACAACAAAATCTTGATAAGCACGTAAAATGTTTCTCATTTATGTAAGTGTGAGCAGAAGGTATATATATCAGTTGAAATTACGAGGAGGTGGGGAGGCGGGGGCGGGGGGGCGGCGAAAAGACCATACTCTTTATTAAAGAGAAGCCCACGGACTGGGATAGGTCATTCATTCCAGAAGACCTGGAGACAGCCGGTCGGGAAGGGAGGAGGGGGAGGTAGGGGGATGGTATTTGCGCCAATGCAGACAGGAGCAGAGACCGGCTCAGGCAGTGCTGGGGGTAGGAGGGTGACCGACAATTTCTTCCTTCGCAACCTCGTCTGGGGGTGTGCTTAGAGGCGGGAGCCGGGGACAGATGGGACTCCTGTAGTCCCCGAATCAGTGCAGGGGTGGCCAGGTGAGCCGCGGGTGTAGGGAGGTGCCCTTGCCGACCGGCCGCGAGCGGGGAAGGAAATCACCGGGGAGGGCTCCGGGAAAAGCACGAGTAGCAGGGAATGGAAATAGGGCCCCGGGCCGATGACTCCAGCTCACCCCTCTCCGCCTTGCCCCCAACTGCTGCCCCCCACCACTTACGCAGACATCTCTTTCATCGCTTCCTGCGTCTCCCCCTCAGGCGAGTGTCTTTCCCGCTGGAGTCCTGTCCTTGCGCCTCCCTTCTCCTGTCCACTTTCCTCCGTTTGCTTGTAGCTCGCTTACTCGCTCACTTTCTCACTACAGCCGAGGCATCCAACTGAGTACTGAAAACACCACAAAACCGGCTCTATTTATGACAATACAGCGCGGCGGACGCCAATATGGCGCCGCTTCCCAGCCTGCCCCTCGCCCGCTGAGGCCCCGCCCCCAGAGGCCTGGGCCCGCCCTAACCCCGCCTCCTCCTCTCTTGGGTGTCTGGGGGCTCCGGTGGCCCCGCCCTCAGAGGCCTCGGCTCTGGTGCAAACGCTGCTCAGAAGGAGCGTTCGGTTTCCTCTTTCGTAGGTGGGACTGTAAATCCAGACAAACCTCTTGGAAGGCGATTTAGAAATATGTTTACCTTGTTTCTCTAATAAAAGCATATATCATATATACTTTAAAAAATGACAGCCTTACCCAGGAAATGCTATTTTAACTCTTTAATTATCCCACGTCTCTAATTTAGTCATAGTCATACATAAAGTAATCAATCGCCTGTGGAGATTTTGTCCTGAGAGGGTCACATCCAGGAACGTATGAGTTTTACACAATTATCCCAGGGAAATGCAAGCTTGTAAATTCGAAGCTAACTGTTCACTTTGCCTCTAAATACCACTCCGTGATTCATGACATTCTGGCAGTTAGCGGGGGAGAGGGTTTGAAAGTAATCGCTAGCAGTTCGCAATGGGAGGATAAAAGGAATTTGTAGACTCTAGTACACAAATTCAAGGTTGAATCAAAATCTTCCCACATTTTCGAATAATAGAATCATGTTCCATATATGTGTGTGAGGATGAGGAAAATAATGACGAATTTTAACGTGTTGTTAAAGGATAGAAATCATTTAAAATATTCATTACAAGGCAAAGAATGTCAATAAGCCACTTATTCTTGGAATGTGATTCAGATTCACAGTAAATAAAGGAGAATATTTACTCATTCACTCATTCATTCAAAAGTACTTATTGAAGACCTAATAGGTGCCAGGCCATGTGTCACACACCAGTGATAAAAAGGTGCTAAAACCATATGTACACTTTGACCTTATGAAGTTATATATAGTTAAATATAAGTGATATCCTTCTGTTGTAGAACTAAAGCACCTATTACCTGTTTGGCACTGTGCCTGGTAGTGGAGAGGCTTGATTTCTGCTTTAAAAAGAGTCCACAGTCTAATGGAGGAGAACAGATACATACATAGTTCATTGCAATACAGTATAGTCTACGATACAGGCTGGCTCAGGGTATTATGAAAGGCCAGAAGGGGGCTACCTAAACTTGTGCGTGGGGTGGTGGTGCAGTGGGCATCAACAGGGGCTTCATGGAAGAAGGGATGCTGCCTAAATTGGGTGCAGGTGGTAGGGAGAAGGCACAACCTATCCAGATAGCATAAAGTAGTAGCTAACATGGGCTTTGGTGCAAAGTAGACCCAGATTTGAGTTCTAGTTATGCTATTTACTAGTTTTGTGACCTCGGGAAAATTAACCTTAAAGAGCTTTTTGTAAAATGTAAAATGAAGGTAATAGGAGAATCATGTAGGACAATTAAATGAGAAGGGTATATATAACTAGTATGAATTTCAGTCCAAAAATTCAGACATGCAAGAACTATTACTTTGTTTTCTAGACGTTAACTTGATTTTTGACTCTAAGCCCCTCATTCTTCTGAGCTGGAAGACAAAGACTTGGTCATCCTGGGTGCCTCTTGCTCCCCACCACCCATTCTTGGGTTGACGCCAAGGCATTGGGAGAGGTGGAGCAGAGTGTGTACATTTGGTACTGGGCCCTGATAAATCCACTATCCTGTCCTCTCGGACTTTGGTTTCGGAGGTTCTCTGCTGCCCCCAGGCCCTATCTGGAGCTCAGAAATCTTTTGCAAGGGGCTGTGGTCCTCTGCCCAGATGCACCTAGTTCTCCCCACCTCTCCTGGTCTCCCCAGCAGCCTAAGGATTCTTGCCAGTGTGGGAGAGAGAAAGCCTCCTTTCCTCCAGGTTTCTAAAGTTCTTTTTAGGGCTTAGACAGAAAGACTTGCAAGCTGATTTTGCTTTCCACCCAGTGTAGAACATTTATCCCAGTGCTAGGCACACAGTGACTCAATTAATTTGATTTCATTTACATTTGTTGCCATAACTGTTACCATTTAACTTTTTCCTTTTTGTTTATGCATTTATTTATTATTTTAATATTTCCTTTCCTCCTTTTTTTCTTTTCTCTTGTTTTAACTATATAGAATGTTTAATTTGTTATTATCTGCTGTAATAATTTGGAAGGGACGTAAACTATGTTTTAATTCTACTAGATCAGTGAAATGCGAAAGTATTTTAAAGTCATTCTTGAACCTATATTTATCTAATTATCAAAATCATTATCAGAACAATACTCTTTATTCCCTTTTATGTAATTCGATAGTTTCACACTGTTTTAATTGCTTTTCTTCTCATTTTCCTGTCTTTGTTAATCTACCTGGGGTTAAATGCTAGTCCTCAACTCCCATTTCAATAAAGACACTTTCTTTCAAGGAAGAATACAGTTTTATTTTTTGCAGTCTGCATTGTAGCTATATTTTTTTGCTTTTTTGTGTTGTACCATATTGAGTGACTTCTCATTTCTATCTGGATATATTTTTCATCTATTTTCCTTGTGGTTACCATGCAGTTAAAATCTAACATTCTAAATATGTGACAATAATATTTGGTTTGATACCAACTTAACTTCAAGCAGAGCTTTATTTTTTAAGCTGAAAAATTTCAAAATACAAAAAAGAGTGGAAGTCTCTTCCTTCTATTCCCCACTCCACTCTTATTACCCAATGAGCCATTATTAACAGCTGGATGTGTACCCTTCTAGAATTTTCTCAATATACCCAAAACCACATTTAAACATGTACTAGAGATTAGTTTTATATTTTTCTTAATTTTGAAAAAAGGGATTATGCAACAGATATTGCTCTTCCACTTGTTTTTTTCTTAACTCACAATCATCAACATCTTTACATGTCGGTAAATATATACCTACTTTGTTCTTTTAAACAGTAATATAGTATGTATAATATATTGTCATAATATATTTAACCATTTCCCAATGGTTTATATTACTGTCTCAAATTTGTTTATATTATAATAAGTGTTAATAAGCATCTGTATATACATAGCCTTCTGCACTTGTGTCACTAGTCACTTCTTAATAATGGAATTACTTTATCAAAGTAAAATCTATATATTCCAAATTGTCCTCTAAGAAGGTTACACCAATTTACACTCCAACAATATGTATATGATGATCTGTTTCCTTAACCCCTCACAGATGCTGGATATTATCAGTATTTTTATACTTATTATGAAAATTTATAAATGTATAGAAGAGAGGATAAGTACCAGGTACCTATCACCTAGATTGAATGATTTTTAGCATTTTAATGTTTCACCTATTTTTTTTTGTTGATGTCATTTAAAGTAAATGCAGATGTCATAACATTTCATTCCTAAATGTTTTTTTCATTTTTTTTGTTTTCTTTTCATTCCTAAATATTTTGATAAGCATCTCTGAATAAGAACACTTTCCTAAATAACAAAATAATATTAATACACTCATCAAATTCCCCCAATCCCCCAAACATCTTTTACACCAGGTTTGTTCATACTAGAATCTAATCAAGAACCATGATTGCATTTGGTGGTTGTGTCTCTGAAGTGTATTTTAATCTGGAACAGACATTCTCCCTCCTGGTCACCACCCTCCTTCCGAATCCCAGCTTTTTATTTTTCCTATGACATTGGTTTGGAGAGATCTGGCCAATTTTCCTTAGAATGTTTCAACTTCTGGATTTTTCTGATGTGTCCTTATGGTGTCATTTAACAATAACCCCCAAATTTTCTATAATTAGAAGTTGGCTCTAAAGGCTTGATTAGATTCAGGCCAAACACTTTTGCAAGAATACTTTGGAGGCTGCTTATATACTTCATATTATGTCATACCAGGAGGCACATAATGAAGCTCTGGTTGTCCCATCATTGAGGATTCAGATTAAGACTGATATCCGGTTTAA
>JAQZBX010096295.1:0-11814 GCA_029593785.1 Cabassous unicinctus
AAAAGTAAAGCAATCAAAATAGTGTTGTACTGGAATAAGGATAGACATATAGACCAATGGAATATAACTGAGAGTCCAAAAATAAATCCTTATATTGATTTTTGACTAATGTTTTAAGACTATTCAATGGGAAGAGAATAGTCACTTCAAAAAATGGTGCTGAGGAAATCTACATGTGAAAGAATGAATTTCAATGCTTACCTACCACCATACAAAATTTAAGCAAAAGAGGATCAACGACCTAAATATAAGAGATAAATCCTTAAAGCTCTTACAATAAAACCTAGGGTCTATTTATCATCATGTCCTTGTATTTGACAATAAATTCTTATATATTATACCAGTAGAATGAGTGAACAAAAATAAATAGATTGGATTCATAAAAATTAAATTTTTTTGAATATAAAAGAACATTATTAAGAAAGTGAAATAACTTACAGAATTTGAGAAAACATTTCAAATCATATATCCGATAAATTCTTAGCATCCAGAATATGTAAAGAATTCTTATAACCCAAAAGAAAACATCAAGAAACCCAATCAAAAACTGGCAAAAGACTTGAATAGACATTTCTCCAAAGAAGAAATACAAATCACCAACAATCATATGAAAAAAATGCTCAAAATCATTATCATTAGGGAAATGCCAATCAAAACCATAGTAGGTAACCCTTCACACTCACTAGTATGACAATAGCCAAAAAACAGATAATAACAAGTGTTTGTGAGGATGTGAAGAAATTGAAGCACTCATACATTGTTTCTGGGAATGTTAATGTTTCATCCACTGTGGAAAGATTTTTGCAGTTTCTCATAAAGCTATACATAAATTACCATATGAATTAGTAATTTCATTTTCTAGATATATACTCCAAATCATTTTAATTAAACAAAACATGTACACAGATATTCATAGATAAACTACTCACAATAGTCAAAAAGTGGGAAAAATTTTAAATGCCCATCAATAGATGAATGGATAAACAAGTTATGATATATTAACACAATTGGATATTAGTCAGTCAATAAAAACAATGAATTACAGATCATCCCTACAACATGGACAAACCACAAACAGGTCCCAGAATATGGTGGGCTAAGGAAAATAGAAGTTTATTTATCTTCCTTGTAACAGTCCTGAGGTAAGAGGTCCAGGTTGGTTGGAACTTTCTGCTCCATGCATTCATTCAGGAATGAAGGCCCCTTCCACCTTGTTCCTCTGTTATACCTTGGGGCAATAGCCTTGTCTGCCATGTCAAAACTTGAAAAACATTTACAAGGTTCTGGAAAGGCTAAGGCAATATGGGAGAGTGGGCAACTGTTTTCAGGACCAGACCCCAAATAGTCATAAATCATTTTGCTCACATTTCATTTTATGAAATTAGTCATATGGCCAAACCTCACAGCACACAGACTGGGAATCATAGTTACTAATGGATAGACATATCCTCAGTTACAATTCTGTTACAAAGAAATGAGGAAGAAATGAGTTTTGATGAATGGCCAACAGTCTTTACCTCTTGCTTGTACTCAGTCAATATGGGTTTATTTGTGTGTCATACTACAGCTCCATGTACCATCACAGGACCAAAATTAATGGACTAACCCAGTGTATTCGTTTAGGAAATACAAGAATGGAATTACATTTTTCAGACATACTGTTTAAAAAGTAACTCAATTTCTTTCTTCTTCTCTCCATATAATAGACTATCTTTTATTCCTTTTAAGATGACTACTAATGTTCTACTTTTTCAGATTCTCTAAAGCTATTTCAGAAACATATATAATGCATTACATATATTTCAGTTATTTTTACAGGGTAATGCAAGAGTGTGGTGGTAACACACAATGCTAACACCTTAAAATGGAATCCCTGTCATAATTAGAATGAGCAATGCCATTGCATAAAGCAGCATGAATAAGACAGAAAGTTAAATAATTGAGAAAAGAGAACTAACAAAGGCCAAATCAAATATACCCTGTAAACATTATATGTTGCTTTAACCATGAGAGAATGTAGACAGTATTTTTAGCATAAAAGTGAGAAGACCTGTCTTACATTTCTAAAGTGTCACTCACTTCATTGTTGAGAACATATGTTATGGGGACAAAGGCTCATTCTGGTGTTCTGTTATGAATGACCTGAAAGTGGACAACTGTGGAAGCAGGAGGACCAGTTAAAGGTATTTCAGTAATCCAAGTGAGAGACTGCCCTGGCTGGAAACAGGTGGTGAAAATTGTTGGGTCCTGCATGGAGTCTCTATATTTCTTTGTAAGGGAAGAAAAGAGATGATTTTTTTTTTCCTTCCTTTTACAAACACAACTTTGTCATCTTTAAAGTAAAATTTGGATGAGAATTAAGAACACTAGAGAGAAACTGGAACTTAAGGAAAAATGAAGCAGGAGGCACTAGAGCGTCAGGGATTTGGATGATTATGTTGACGGCTATGAAGGAGGGAAAGGTGTCTATGTTTGTGCTTGTGTGTGTGCGTGTAATAATAGGGGAGGAGGCAGGAAAGTTCCAAAATAACTTGAAAAATGGGGTTGAAGAAAACATTATCAAAGACCAACATTTTGAACAAAGATAATTTTGTGAATGAGTTTCCTCTTCAAATATAGATTAAGACCTTTAATTAGCTGTTAACTAGAATAATGGAAATAAGGATAACATAAGAAATGAAAGTCCAGTGGTACTAGTGGGCTCTTAAATATTATCACGATGATATCAGACAATATATTTAAATCTATTTTAATACTAATTAGCTACATTTATAACATTATAGGAGATAAAAAAGATTATAATTTTAAAGTAGTTGTCAGAAGAAAACAAAAGAGTCATGCAATGTTTTTGTCTTCTTTGAGGTTAGATAAAAGGACATTGGATATAAAATATATAATCTTAAAGAATTTTAACCCTAAAGGGACAATACATAATCAACTCCTTCCTAGGCTTTACATCTGGTAATTATTTATTTATTTTAATACCTTTTCATAATCCAATATTCAGGCTAAAGAAAAAGACAATAGTTTATTTTAAGTACATGGCACTCATTACTTACTTTTTGTAGTTCTACTGCATTTTTAAATGTATCTTAAATTTTATATCCATGACTATTACTTCTGAAGAAGGCAATTTGCCCTCAAAAAGGTAATGATTTTTAGCAGAACCTATTACTAAAATGGATAACAATTGAGTTAGCACAAACTTCAGAGTAACTGCCTGGCATGAAATAGTGCAATAAATGAATCAGCAATCACACTGTAATGTCAATGATAATGACTTCTGAATTTTATGGATTCTTGAATTTGGAAATCTATTTGGTTATACCTCACAGTAAAGCTTCATGTTCAGTAAGTATGCTGCTTAAATCAGTTGTTCTGTGTTAGAAAAAAAATGATCTATAGCTTTTGAAAGATTAACAATCTGAAAAATACAAGTAATATATAAGTTTTAAGACATAAAAATTGGTAGCTTTTAATAGAATTCCAAAGTTTTCTGATTCTTTTAAATTGTTTCCATGGGACTAAAATGTAGTTTTGCAACTCTAGTTTTCTTTTACTATTACTGTTCAATATAAAGAAATAGTTTCTTTATTTCTTTGTTGCACCAGAGTTTTCATTAAACTCTATTCATTAATGAGTGTTCATTAGAACTAGGGCTGGTTTTCATTAAGCAGTCACACCATAACTTTTAGAACCATAGTTCGCTTAAATAGCAACTTAGGACTTCAGGATTTGAGTTTGATATACACTGATGCCTGATCTTTGCTTTTTCTTGGATTGCAAAGCTGCAGAATCATAGTTAATTGTTTTGGAACAATTATATGATACTTAATACTTATTATTAGTTCAAGAATATTTAATCAATAAAAAAACCTCATGATTTTAAACTATTCCTAATAAACAATGGAATTACAAATTAAAAACATGCAAACTAATTCTAATGCCCTAAAAATGTCATATGCTCCATTTATTCTATTCTTCCCTCCCCCTCTGCTCAGTCTATGGTAACCACTAAGCTTCAGTTTTTGAAGAATAAAATTCCTATGAATTATTTTGCATGGTCTTGCAATAATGTAGGGGTTCCATTAGCTTGAATTGAAATTCCAAAAAGCATTGTTCTTGTGGGGATGTGTTGGCATGGGTGTGATATATATTTATTAAATAATACACAGTATAGTGTAGACTTAGTAAGGGGTCCGTGGTTTTCACCTTACTGGCAAAGGGGTCTGTGAAACAAAAATGGTTAAGAACCCCTGCAATAATGGATGCAGGACATTTTAAATTTCATCAAAACCTATAAAACTATAAATGTAAACCATAATGTATACATAAACCATAATATAACAATGCACATGGAAAGATGTTTATCATGATGAAATACATATCCTGGTTAAGTCACATGGGAATGAAACACAGATGTCACTTATATGTATGAATGCAAACTATATAAATTTACTTTACTGCTCTAATAGAATTTTTTATATACGGTAAAATTTAGATTCTGATATCAGTCTCTGATACTTCACAAAGGAATTTGTTATAAAAATTAATTAAATTGACGATGGGAAATACTCTAGGAAATGCATAACAGTTTGTGTCTGGAAGCCATCTTGTTTATAGTCCTTTCTATAGCTATTTTGTTCTGTTCTGTTTTTTCTATGTGCTTGCTCCCAGTTTGCTCTATACTTTAAAAAAATTTTTCCCTATCCCTTTCTGCCCACTCATTCCAACATGACATATACATCCTTCCAACTCAAGCCCACAGGTTATGGTAACAAACTGGTACATATTTCTTAAATTTGTATAGTAAAAAGCAAGTATGCATGATACACTTCAATAAAAAAATTTAAATGAAAAAAGCAAATATGCATACAATATATTTATACATTTGTTTATGAATAAACATATAAAAACTAATATATGAATGCAGAGGTTTTCTGATTTTGCATCCTGAATATATAGTATGTTTGAAATGTTTTCATATTTGTTATACAAATACAGAATTTTTTTTTTCATTTTTTACTGAACAATATTGTGCAGAAATTCGATGGGTTACTTTAATATGAGCAGTAATATGATGGTATACATCTGAAAAAATAAGTGGCCACTAATTTTTATTGACAATTTTAAACATTAGTTGTAAATATATTAGATGTGAGTCAAAGGTGAATAAATAGGGGTTATCAGGAGATTAACTATGTAAATTTCATACTTTTTCCTCATCAGACCAGTAGAAATTATCAACATTTTTTATCAAGATAGAGGTTTTCCCCATGGGAAAAAAATGTGAGATGTCAGGAAATGAATAATGGAGATACCTCATGTTAATTTCATAGATCAGGAAACTATAGCTCAGTTATAAATGAAATGTTTGTTCAAGCAGCAGTCAGAATTAGAAGACAGGTCTTCTAATAATTCATTCTCCACTGCCAATCCCAAATTAATTATTATAGCAATAATATCAGTATGAAATCTATATAATATTTTTTCACAAATGTTAAGTATTGCCATTCTTTTTCCTCTACTTGGACAATTGGTTGTGTTACCCACATATTAGGCTTTGTATTAGGAAGGTATTGTTTAACAACAATAAATGTGTTCCATCATTCCAGTTACTGAGTTTGTTTATCATTCTGGTTATCATGTTCAACTATTTATTGCTCATTACAGTTTCATTAAATCTACAAGATTTGTGATCATGCTGGTAGGGAAAAAATAAAATTTATGACAGAAAATATTTAATGAGACAAATCAAAGACAAAGGCATGCAGCAGCTACTAAAGATTTCTTTAAAGGTTAAGACCAACTCCTTAAAATTCATCTTCCATGAATATCATTTTACCAAGTAGTCCAGGACTTGGCAACTTATGGGCCATGGATCAAATCTGATCTACCACCTGTTTTTGTAAATAAAGTGTTATTGCAACGTAGCCTCATATATTAATTTACATATTGTCTATGCTTGCTTTCCTGTTATATCATTGT
Source organism: Cabassous unicinctus (assembly GCA_029593785.1). Lineage (NCBI taxonomy): Eukaryota > Metazoa > Chordata > Mammalia > Cingulata > Chlamyphoridae > Cabassous > Cabassous unicinctus. The sequence goes on from JAQZBX010096295.1 coordinate 5,989, forward strand.
TGAGTAGTTGGGAGAGAGACCATATAGCCCACAAAACTTAAAATATTTATTGTTTTCAGTTGACCTTCGATGTTTCTGCTAAAAGTTTTAAAATTTGAGCAGCTACTGAAAATCAAGAAATCATTTTATTAATTTTTTATTTTGATAATTACAACAATTCTGAGAGAACCTATTCTTTCCCTCATTTAATATGCTGGGAAATTGATGCCTAATATTTTACATAACTTCTAAAGCTAAACTATTGAAGCAAGAATCACCCTTTTAATCCAGACACTGTTCTATTCTACTCTTCAAGGTACCAATTACATTCTTTTCTTCAATAAAATATGATCTCAAAAAATGCTCTCTTTAAGTCCTTCAAAATTTAAATAAATGTTTATTCCCTGCTTTACAAATTTCTATTCTAATGGTAGAGGTCAAATTTTTAGCTAAAGAAGACATATGTAGTTGTAAAAGAGTACAGTAGCAAGGAATTTTAGGTGATAGAGGGTCATACAAGATAGGTGTCAAGCACTTACAATAATGTTACTATCACAACTGAGAATTCCTAGTGCCCCTCAAAGAATAAATTATGCAAGTATTTACAATTGCTTGAAATAAAAATTTTAATGAATTAATCTATTTGAGCTTATTTATAGGCTAAGTAAAACAAATGTAATTAAATTTGACATTAAAAAATAATAGGACAAAAGATTATACAAGACACTTCAAGTAAAAATGTTATTTTAGGTTGATTTTCTCAATTACTTAAAATCCATTAGATAGTTTTCCAACTGACACAAGCTTATAAAAGCAAAACAGAAAAAGCATTCATTCAGTGTACAAATAACCAGCTAATAATATTCCAAAGACAGTTTTATGTATAGTAATAGCAACAGACCAGACACAAGGAAAACCAATTTTGAGTGAAGATACTTGTTTTTCCTACATGTGCATCCAACTGTCTCTAATCCACTTCTACAAAAAGAGACTTTATATACTATCTATTATGTTTGGAGCACCAACTGATTCCCTTAGTTACAATTTACTTCATGTAAATCAATATTATAAAAATCTCTTTTATATCTATGTTCTAGCAGGCATTGTGCCAACCACATTTTCTACCCACTGTGAGTTTCTGATTTATTGTCCTAAGTACCTAAACAAAGCATTCTGTAATATATCTCTAGCAGCATTATGAATATTATGAATGAAAGGCAGAAAAGCATTGTGGAGCTCTAGTTCTTAAATGATTGAAAAAATTTAGAAGGGTCATTTATTCCCACAGTGAGTACAAATTAATGCCAAGTTTACGAATTTTACATGGGTTTGACTCTATTTCTACAGCATCTAGTATAGAAGAATTAGTGATATTTGTCTAGCTCAAATTGCTTTACAAAAACAAGTAGGCACTTATTTAGTATCACAATTAGACAAATTTTTGTGGAATAAACTCAGGTGATATTTAAAAAAGAATATCATCCTGTCACAATGTTGAAATTGATGATGCAAAGTATAAAAAAACTAATTTGCATAGTATTCAAAATATATTGTGCATGAAGAATATATGAATTGTTTGTTAAGCTGTAGTTTCTGGTTTCACTGTCAAAACCCATTAAGTAAGACATTAGGCCATGAATCTGCATTTAAAAGCAAACAGTCCATAGGATTCTGAAGTAGAACAGCCAGGCAACAATATTTGAGAAAAGGTAATATGAAATTGGATAAATAGCCTATACATAACATGGTTTTATATTAGTGTTAATATTCTTGCCATTTTAATAAAATTCATGGTTCTTTGTCACTCCTTTTCCCCAAATGGCTATATGACCATACACATGTGTGTCTTGTCTATAATTTTGTGATATTAATGAGCTTCATGAAGACTAGCAATTGATATCAAACTAAGAAAATGCTGGGCTTAGAATAGGCATACTAGAATAGTGGTAGATTACTGACTCATTCCTACCATAATGTATGATATACCTGTTAGAATCTTTTTATTCCAAAAGGCAGAGAGTCACTGAGCCTAGATAAAGTAATGATGTTAGGTTGTGAGTGCACTTCTAGCAATAATGAGAAAAATAATTTCTCTTGAATAGAAGGTATTCTCCTGTAGACAATCAATGATCATTAAAACTGGATATTCATTCAGGATCTGGGCCAACTCTTGGGTCAAGGCACCAGGGATAGACTTCTTGAAATGCACTCCAGCTTTTCCTTTTAATGTGTGCCAGCCACACTCTGTATTTCTTCTTCTCTCTTTTTATTGAATTTTTTTTCAATTATCTTCTGTTCATGCTTCCCAGCATACATCCTTAAAAAAAAAGTTAGCCATGTATTTTCTTTTTCCTCATTTTGACAGAAAATTTTGCACCAAGTCAGGTCATGAATTAAATGTGTCACTTGCACGTTTTCCGAAGTCATTCCACAAGTAAGGGTAGTCAGATAATCAAAGCTAATTCCATCAGCTGTGCCTTGGGTAAAAGTCTACAGATTCTTGTTCAGTAAGGATCCCCTTCCCTCAGGGGGCTGTGGGTGGAGTAATTTTCTTTAAAATAGAAGAGCTCATAATGCACTCAATGCTATGAAGCTCTGCAAGATATCTGGGAAAATAACTCAAACTCATTGAAACGGGTTACCACATAAAATTTATTTTCTCTAAGTTTCTTCATCTTTGATAGTCACTTCTAAAACATATATATAACATTTGTTAACAAGCATGAGAAAACATTAATTTTTCATAACTTTTGATACTTTTAATTTTATAAAAATTGCAAAATGGAAAAAAATATAGTTAATCAGATCACAAATGCTGTGAATGTTAAAATGTTAATCCCAAAGACGTTGTAATCATAGCATATATATTTGCAAAAATAAGATCCTACAGAAGCCAAAAAACATTTTTCTGAATATTCAATAAGAATATATTTACATATAAATATATATTTATACACATGTATGTGTGCTTGTGTAATAATCACATACATATTAACTTCTAAATTTTCATTGTATGTGCAAAATCTAGGAGAAGTTCTTTATTATTATTATTATTATTATTTTAAATTTATTTTCAAAGGAGTTTTAGATTACAGAAAAGTTACATGAAAAATATAGGGGATTCTCATATATACCTCACTCTCTACTCCTCTCAGATTTTCCCCTCTTAATAACATCTTATGTAAGTGTGATACATTTGTTACAATTGATGAACAAATATTGAAGCATTTCTACTAATCATGGTCTATATTTACATTTTGGTTTATACTTTGTACTGTGCAATTTATATAGGTTTTTGACAAAATGCATAATGACCGGTACCTATTATTGCAAAATCATGCAGAACAATTCCAATGCCCTAAAAATGCCCTTTCTTCTACCTATTCTTCCTTCCCCCTCCCCTTAGAACCTATGATAGCCACTGTCTTTAAATCAATGTTACAAGTTCTTCTGTAACTATTATAATAATAAACTTCCTTTGGTTCATAGTTGGATTCCCCTTTTATGTTTGTTCACTCCTCAATCTTGATGATTTTTGCATGATGATGCTCACTCTGCTTCAGATTGAGAGGAGGTGTAGATCTTATGGGGCAGAGAGAAGAAACTATTTTGTTTGCAGTTCTATATAATTTTTGCTTTTGGGGATGAATGTTGTCCATCATCATCATTTTATTAGTTGTCCTGGATGAGTCCGAAGAACTGGAGAGTAGGTATTCGCTGCATCTCTGCTGAGATTCAGGGTTCAACCGACATATGAACAGACTGAGGATTTTAGTCTCTGGGAAATATATTTAATGGGTATGGTACTAAGTAAAGTTAAAATAAAAGGAGTAGAAGAATCATGTGTGGGGAAATTATAAATGAATCTAACACTATTGGAGTGGGGAAATAGGTTACCATACTTTCCAAGGTAAGGCCCCACCAACAGGGTACTTATTTCATGGTCTTGTGTGCCTTGTCTATAGTGTCCAGATGTATCTAGAGCCCTCAGGAACACCCTTGTTTGAGGCTTTGTTTACTGTAGCAGTTAGTGAGATCTGCCTGAAATGTGATTAAGTGTGACCTCTAGAGTGACCTCCAGCTCACTTTGAAATCTCTTAGCTGTAAAACTTTTTGAATTTAATGTTTCCCCATTTTGGTCAAGGTCTTTTTCCAAATGAAGTACTAGTTGGTGCTTGGTATTAATCCCTCGATGCCAGAAAGGCTCATTCCTGGGATTCGTGTCCCATGTGAGGGGGAAGGTAGTAAGTTTAACTGCTGAGTTTGGCTTAGAGGCCACATTTGAGTAAAGGAGGTTTTCAGGAGGTAACTCTTAAGCAACAGATATTATTAGGCTAATTTTCAATTTTGCAAGAATAAGGTTCATAAACACAAGCATTAATATCATGGGCTTGGCATATTGGTCTGTTTTCTTTTGCTAGGCACTGCCAATGTACTCTAGAGATTCATGCCACTCTATTTGAAAATGTAGCAGCACTTTCAAGGATGGTAATTAATATTTTGTTGGTTATTGTGTGGATCTCCATCCACTGAGATAACACCCTCTGACCATATGAATACATATTACATGGAAGCATGCTTCAGGTGCACCTTTCCCCACACATCTCCCTACCACTGCCACCCTGCAGCAGTGACTTTTCTATGCCATAGTTTCCAAAAGAATACTCCCACAATTGTATTCTCAACCATAGTCCTTAAGCTCCCCAGAATTCACCTGTTTCTTTATCCAATCCTCCCCCCAACCTACCCCCCAAACCTGCTCATGCTCACACTCACACTCTAGCATCATCGACCCCATTCATATCTGCACCGCCATCACCCCTGTCCACTGTCAAACCTCCCCTATCACCTTATCATAGGTTCTGTCCAGGTTGAGCATTGGCTCACCACTCTCTACTCTCTTTCCAATTCCTTGTAACCTACCTTCCAGACTCTACATCTGTAGAGTCTGCTCAAAATCCTTAGTTTGTATTAGTGAAATCATACAATATTTGTCTTTAATGACTGGCTTATGTCACTCAACGTAAGGTCTTAAGATTCATCCATGGTGTTACACATCTCAATATTTCATTTTTTCTTCCAGCTGAGTAATATTCCATCATATGTATATACCACATTTTGTTTATTCATCTGTTGATGGACACTTAGGTTTCTTCCAACTTTCAGCAATTGTTAACAATGCCGTGATGAACATTGGTGTGCTTATGTCTGTTCACGTCCCTGCTTTCAATTCTATGAGTATACCAAGTAGTGGGATTGCTGGATTATATGGCAATTCTTTACTTAGCTTTCTAGGAGTAGTGCTTGAACTGACTGAATTTCATGGCAATGTTGCATATTTCCTTCATTCTCTTAACTATGACAGAAATAAATAAACGTTTTTAAATGTTTCATGACAAAATATAAATTTGCCCTTAGAGCTGAAAAAATGAGCAGAATTGTTAGAATAAAACCTGCTGGAACTCTAGAAACTAGTCACATAAATCAAGTGAGAGTTGAATCAAGAAAAAGGAGATAAACATGGAAGGAGAATCTTGTGGTGTTTCACCTTAGCCTTGCCCTATCCGCCTCCCCACACTCATTCCTGGTATAGATACCTGGTTCCAGAAAAGGGAGAGTGGGCCTGTTTTCAAGGAACCATGGTTTTTTTTGGCTGGACTGGGGCTTCTCTGAAGTTCTAATGCAAGGTGAATGCATTTGTTTTGCCTAACTCAGAACTTTCATGAGTCAGAAAATTGACTAAGGGTATGGATTCCTCTAAAAAATTGAAAGGCAGATGAAAATGCTGCTGCCACCTGGGGAAAAAGATTATCATTGAGTCAAACAACAGACAGTTTAAAAGCTTTG
>JAQZBX010096296.1:0-11819 GCA_029593785.1 Cabassous unicinctus
AAACAGGAAGAGAGAGCCAATATGCATGTCTCTGAATAGTAATTAACAAGGACCGGAAATTTCTTGAGCCACAAGACTGACAGGAGAAAGATTGGGGAGCTTTCCTCCCCAACCCCCCCCCCCCCCCCCCCCCCCCCCCCCCCCCCACCGCCGCCCCAAGCCCTGGTTTAGGATGAAAAATTAGAATGAAACTGCTCAAATATCCTTCTAGTGATTTCCAACTTCCCAACATTCCACACTTAAGGGAATGGCTGAAGAATTTCAAAGGCTGAATGTGGGCATTCCAAACAATCCAAAGATTTTATCATTTCAAAGCAAAGTTACCCATTTTGAATATGCTTATGATGGATTGTTTATAGACAGTTTCCAGCAATTGTCCTTCAATGGACTCTCAGCTCTACAGCCTGAGTACATCATAAACACTCCAGCATGTATCTCCTCACTCTAGGCTTCCACAAAATGAGCACTGCTGAGCCAGGGCCGCTCTTGTTCAGCTCCTTTCCGAGAGTCAGGATTCTCATACTTGAACCTTGTGAACGAAAGCAGTGATGCATAGGAATGAGTATCATTTAACTGTAGGAATTCATGATGAGTATGAAAGCCAAAATGATTGCTTGCCATCCACATTTGTTCACATGTTTTACAATCCCCTCGAACTGATCTCTGCTATAAACGGTGATATACAGTGTGTGCGGCAAGACAAAAACAAGCACAAAAGAGCCTGTCCCAAGACTGTGTGGAGGGAATGGGAACACACCATCTGCTTTGCAGGTGATAAAGTCTAGTCTTCGTACACTCACAGTGTCTCCCATCTGAGAAAGGGCATGGTAGGAAGTGGACTTGGGACGAGCATTTGGGGCTAGCAAAATTTATTAAGCATTTGTCTGTATCCTCTGGATCTGCAAAATGCAAAGAGAGGCCCAGTCTGTGACGAGTGTCTTCTAATATCAATGGAAAAATTTGGAATCACTCTTTAGAATATCATTTTGGTACATAACAGTGTGTGGGGAGTGGGTTGCTTAGGGAAATAATTGAAAATCACTTTGGATCCAAAGCAAATAAGATTAATAGTACCCCTAGCAGTGGGCATATAGGAGTGTGTTGGGTGTGTGTACATGTGCATGCATGTGTGTGTATATGGGGGGAAGAAAATGTAAACACATGAGCAAGAGATGGAGAGAGAGTGAACCCACTACATGACCCTGTCTTGGGGTTAAATTCAATGCTTAAAGGAAGCACACCAAAAATATTTTGAGAATATTCCTGATGTAGTCTTAGAATATATCTTTTTTTTTTTTTAAATATATATATTTTTAAAGATTTATTTATTTTTATTTATTTATCCCCCCCCTTTGCTGCTTGTGTTTGCTGTGTCCATTTGCTTTGCGTTCTTCTGTGTCTGCTTGTCTCCGTTTGTTGTGTCATCTTGCTGCGCCAGCTCACCGCGTGGCATGGGCCGGTTTTAGAATATATCTTAATCTTCCAAAGGAACTACTTGAAGAGGAGGGTATTATTTCATTGTGTAAGCTCCGGGACGTTTGTTTGAAATAATCAGTCTTCATATGGCTATTATAGATCACCATCATAAATAAAGACCACCCAAATGAAAATAAACAGGCTATTTATTCAAAACTTGCTTTACCAAAAGAGTCAGCCCTCATCACTTGTGTACAGCAGAGACACAAAGGCAGGCAAGAGAGTGAAAAAAGAGGGAAGCTTTAAGCTTTCAGATATGCTCTGCCTGGAGGCTGTTGGCAAGGGGAGCCTGGAGGTGGGTTTACTGTCAGTGGGGCAACCTGTGGGATTGGTTCGGGGGCCTATGTCAGTTCTAAGTTGGAAGTGAGGGCAACAAATAGAGAAGCTGGCACTCACTGACCAAGTCCTGAGCCTGCTGCGGAGGTTGTGGGTCAAATCTCTATTGTCATATCTTGTCATTGTCCACTTGACATTGTCCACTCTCATACCCTTGGGCCAGGACTCATACCTTTAATATTGGCCCTGGGCATCTCGAGATGTTGGCTTCCCTTAGCTTCTTTTTTATTTTTCTTTTTTTTTTTCAATTTTATTGAAATGTATTCATAAACCATGTAATCCATCTAATGTGTACAATCAATGGCATTTGGTATAATCACCGAGTTGTGCATTCATCACTTCAATCAATATCAGAGCATTTTCTTTATTCCAAAAAAGCAACAATAACAAAAAACAAAAACAAACAATCAAAATCCCTACCCTTTAGTAGTCACCTCTTTAGCTACTCTTATTATTCACCCATCCAGGTAGCACATCAAAAGCCCATGAGAAGACAACACCATGGTCCAGGGAATCATTTCTGGTTTCAGCTTGTCCTTCCACTTTGATTGCTCCCTCAAACGTGGACCTCGGGGATCTCCCCACGCTGGCCTGATCCTCTTGATCTCTCTATTAGGACTGGGTATCTCACCGCCTCATTCTGGACCTTGGTTTTTTTTTTTTTGTCGTACATATGAAGTGGGCACTCAACCACTGAGCTACACCTGCTCCCCTAGGCCTTGATTTTGATAGAGGAACTTCCTAGGAAAATGCCTCTGGTGGACCCCTCCACCTCTCCTCTGACTTGGACTCAGACAAGCTCTCCAGAATCTTGCCAACTGGACTCTCCAATCCATCCATCGGGGAGAAATATCAGACAGGGCTATTTCATAAAGCTAAATGAAAACCATAAGGCCATTGGGGCTCCAGTGCATGCTTAATAACCAACTTTTAATGTAGAGAGTCCATGGTGATAAAAACTGGCAGTCTCTGCTCTGGAAGAGGAAAAGAAGAAAATGAGCCTGGGGTCTGGGGAGTCTTTGGAACCTCTGCAGAGCTGCCCTTCCAACCAGGGAATAATCAGAAGCACCAATTCCTGACTTGGTCCATTTTCCCCCAACACTGGCAAACCCAAATCCATAAGGCAGTTAGTTACATCATTCTTTGTAAACTCTCTAATCCAAAGCCAGGCTGCCAAACCCAGGAGGAGGGATTGTCAAGGCTGGCCTGAGGAAGAAGGAATGTGGGCCGTTCTGGGGCCCAGCGGCCCCTCTCCCCACCTCCCCGTGCACTTGGATGTTATATTGCTTTCCTGTGAAGTTTCATATTGGTTTTTAAAACGATATCGCTTACATGGAAGTCCCCATGCAGTCTAGGGCCCAGCTACTCTCAAGACTTGTTGACATCTTATTCTCCATGATAAACTCTCCACGGAGGAGGGAAAGATATTTCTGCGTTGCCTTTCAAAAGGAATAAGCAGAGCACTTAGAGGGACCTCCCTGCAGAATGCTTAATCATCACATGCCTAGGGCAGTAGGGCTCCATTACGGAGGCAGAATTCCTGGTCAGTTCAGGAGTCATTTTACAACTGAATTCTTTCTTCTTCCTCTTTGCAAAAATCAAGGCCCTTGATGATCTTACAATTTATAGCAAAATTAATGTGTGCCCAGGGCATGCCCCATGACAGGCTACGGGGGGTGATTGGGGAGGGAGGCCAAGGGGGCAGAGCTCTCTCTCAGACCACTGAGCCACTATATATCAAAGTGACAGGGAACACTGGGGACTGGATGAGACCCCAAAAACTTGCTTTTTATTTTATTTTTTTGCTTAAATAGAATTTGAATCTAATTGTCTAGGAGTGAAAGGAGAAGAAGGAGAAAAGATAGGGACAGCTGGGAGTACTGTAAGCTGTCTTCACTGGCTTGTATAACTCCATTAGACGTTCCATTGCTAAGTTCGAAGGATGCAAGCAGCTGAATGCAGCAGTGTGAGAATACCTTCCCTTCCATTTGTGAGAATACCTTCCCTTCCATCATGTCTCCTGAGGCTCCTGAGACAGCAAATGAAGGTGATGGCATCATGAATAGTTCTCTCTTTGTGACCAGCAAGAAATCTGTGGGTTGATATTCCACCCTCATCCAGCGACCCACCTCCCCATCCATCTCCCATCTAAATAGTCCTAACATCCATTGGTGAGCTGAGCCGGAATCTGCCATTTCCCTACGGATTGTAAAGTGATGTCTCTTTAATTCTACCATTCCTTCAACATCGCTTGGAGGGCATTATTTGGTCAAAAAGCATTTTCCCTTTTCTAAAACTTATTTTTTAATCTGTGGGATTGTTCTTCCACACTTGCCACAAGTCAGTGGGATAAAATTTTGAACATGCTACATATTCAAATCACTGCTTCACCCCTACCTCTTCCCACAATCTTTTTTTAACCAAAGGCACAGTGCTTCAATCATGTTATAACTTAATATCCATTCATCTCACAAATGTTTATTCAGTATCTCCTATGTGCCAGATACTGTCCAGGAGCTTGGAATACAGCAGTGACTAGGAAACATCCTACACTCATAAGTTTTTGTTCAGTAAAGGGAAGACACATAACATATAGAATAAATGAATAAAATGCATGGTGCGTTAAGTGGTGATAAGTCCTATGGAGAAAAATAAAGCAGGGGAGGAGGAAAGGGGTTGGGAGAGTGTAATTTTCAGTAGGATCAAGAGAATCCTTGAGAAAGTGGTATTTGAGTTAAGACACCAAGAGTTCAGGATCCCAGTGATGCGGACTTCTGGGGAAAGAGTGCTGCAGGCAGAGGCAAGAGCACGTGTCAAGGTCCTGAGGCAAGCTTGAACCTGACTAGTTTGAGGAAAAGTCAGGATGCCAGCATGGCTGGAAGGGGGACTAACAGGCAAAGAGGTCAGAGAAGAGCATGGGGTACCAGATTCTGGGGGGGGGGGCTTTCTTGTGGGCCACTGCAAGGGTAGTCACTGGGAGATTTTGAGTAGAGGACTGACGTCTTGTGACTTTCATCTCAACAGGGTCTCTGTAACTGTCCATTATCACAACTCTCAAGGAGAAGGCTCTTACCACCCCCTTTTTTACACAAGAAGGAACAGAGAGTCACAGAGGTTAGTAAGTGATGTGTTTCCAGTTACCACTGTTCAAGAAGTGAAGCCGTGATCCAAACCAGGCCATGAACCATCAGTTTATAAACTAGAGCAGACTACCAGACCTTGTTTTGAGAGGACCAAGCGGGGTTGGCAGGTATCTGTGTGGACCAGGCCATAGACCTCTGAAGACTCGCCCTCCCCTCCATTATCTTTTCTGTTTGTCACAAATACTAAGATTTTTCACCTTGGGCCAAATTGTACCAGTCTTCCCATCTTTTCTCATTGAGGCATCTCATCTTTCTAAAAGATGACATTTCTAAAATCTTGAGTGCAATAGACTTAAGGTCACAGGGCACATCTCTTAAAAGGACAGTTTCGGGAACAGGTGTAGCCAGTGGTTGAGCATCTGCTTCCCATGTACAAGGTTCCAGGTTCAATCCCAGTGCCTCTTTAAAAAAAAAAACTTTCACATACTGTAAAAAGTAATCATGCTTTGTCAAGTCAGCAGATCTCTCCCCTTCCACCTACTAACCACAACAAATGCCATTTTCAGAGTGAGGGTACTTTTGTTCCTTTACTTGTCAAAGCAATTGGGAGAACTATCTCTTTACACAAAGGGCCCTGTATGTGCAGCCCTGACCGCTTGGGACTGATAAGAGAATTTTACTCAACAGTTTTTTCTTGGCCTTCCTGTTGGGGAGACAGGCATTTGAGCAAAAAGAATTACAGTACTGGTTGGAATATCTAAGTTCCACAGAATCATCTGGCCAAAGTCCAGTTTTTCTAATAATCAAAGGATAGCTTCAGCATAAAATATTTCTGTAATATTTTAGGCATTGCACTGGTTCTAGTTGAGAAAAATAAGCTTGGTAGCATAAACCATACAGCAAAAAGAGTGTGCTTTTTAAAAAGTGATATATAAGCAGTGCCATAGTATACTGCATATATAATAATACTTTGGGTACCCAAATTATATAAATTTGAACATGATTTGTATCTATTACTGAGTCCTCATTGCCAAGTGCTTTGGCTGGAACAAGAATCCTTTATAAGTAGAGGAAGGGTCATGTTCTGTCCTTTTAGGTATAATAAGGCAGCATGAATCCCAGCTGCCTGTATCACCAAAAACCCATTTAGTTGCGGGGCTGTGGCAGTGTACCTTGCTCTGATGTCAGAGCCAAGATTACAAAGCACTGTCAAATGCAAGATCTCAATTGATACTTATAAGAAGCCTGGGGAACAGCTATTATTTCTTCTTTCTGTAGACCGGTAAAAGGCTTGGAGAAGTAAGCAATTCATCTGTGATGCTCAGCAAATAAGGGGTCAAGCTCGGATTCCATACCAGGCCTTGTGAGTCTAAGGCCCAAGAAAGCTTGGGTACCACACTGTCGACCTTCTGGTATGGCCAGCTGCAGTGTGGTATTGCTTTAGCTCTGACTTAACAAAGGAAATGCTTCATTACTTTCTATGATCCCGATTAGGTCATTTTTTTTTGCGGGGGGGGGAGGTTTTTTTTTGTTTGTTTGTTTGGTAAGCATGACTGAGCACCAGCTGTGCCCTCAGTGGCCTGCCGAACTAGTTAATAGGCCTAAACTGGAGTCCAGGATTAAACTCCACCCTGGGAGACTAGTGAATTGAAAGTATCTTCGGACTCTACCTAAGGAATGTAATAGGTTTTGATAGCACCAAGAGGGCTCATTTGCCTGATGTGCACAGACGCCTATTCTGAGTCATCAGGATTTTGAGAGAAAAGTTTATTGCCTAGTTGATCAGCAAGGAAATTGGAGAAAAACTCAGATCAGTCTCCCCAGACAAAATGGGTCCTGGGGTTTTATACCATCTGGGGAAGGTGGCCTTAAGGCTAAGGATGGGGTGAGATGACCTGGGTCAATCCAGTTTCGGAAGGCGGCTGAGTGGCATGGCTAAGGATGGCATGGGCCAATCCAGTTTGGGGAAGGCGGGGTTAACCAGAACATGCACAGTTGCAAGTTATGCTTGGTTTTAAAATGGAGGCTTAGCATACTCAATGACTAGAACAGGTCAGAGCCGGCTTTAGCAGGTGCTGCGAGTGGAGAAAAAATAATAACAGCTTACAAAGCTGCAAGCCTCCTATGAATAAACATGAGGAGGTGGGCATTTTCAAAGAAAAGGCAGTAGAAACTTCTAGAAACTTCTAGAAACCAGTAAGGGAGGAGCTACTCTGAAAAGTGGGTTAGTAAGTGGCACTTTCAAGGGGGTTAGTAAGTGGCAGTTTCAGTCTCACTTTTAATGAGTTAGCCCATCCAGCTATAAAGATTTCCTATCAGGCTGTTCCTTTTCAACAAAGCTTTAATAATTTTTGTGACATATTCTGTGGGGGGAGGGAAAAGTGTTCAGTAATCAGAAGAGTTTATTTCACACTGCATACTATATTCTAATCTTGGAAATTTGCAGGACTCTTTGTATTTTAAAAACTCTGGGTATTCCTGCAGCAACAAACAAATGATACTGTTTAGTTTTGGTTAGCACACAATTTCCCCCAAGTTATTTGAGCACAGCTTCTGTTTGTCTGTGTAACATCCCAGGAATCTCCAGTTCCATGGAACATACTTTGGGGACTCCACCAGAGACTCCCCTCTAGAATAGATGCTCCCTTAGAGGAGAGCTTCTCATCTCTTTTGTTTATTGCTGATTACTCACATTGCAGAATAGTGCCTACCATATAGAAAGTGGTCATTAAACACCATTTGATTGAGTATATAGTTCCTTCTCCCCCATCTTAGCCCTAGTCTTCTAATGTCTCAGCTACACTCCCCAAGGGAAAGTATTCTATAGCCAATCATTTAATGTCAGTTGAACAAAGTCCACACTGGTGGATCCATTTATGCCCAAACCTCCCAATCAAATTACTAAAGATTTTTTATTTCTATCCTGCCCATAATATTGAAGAGCCAAGTCCGTATTTCACTAGGCAAAGATCAGACTTCAATACTAAATGAAGACTTACATGGTAAGTCTGCAAGACACCCAAAGTTTCGGAAGAAACGTGAAAACTTTGGTCATGCTGACCCCTGCACACAAGAGGCCAAGAATCTTTGTATAGAAAGCAGCTGCTTGACTGACAAAATATTTCATTTGTCTTCCAAATGCTGGGGACAGTGAAAACTCCACTGTGGCAAACTTTTCATGGGAAGGAAAATGGTAATGCTTCCCCTTCCTCAAATGAGTGTTATGAGAATTCAAATGTTTTCCAAGAAAACAGCACAGAGCGCAAAATACCAAAATCTGCTCTATTCAACCTTATTAGTGAGAGATTTTTTTTTTTTTCCTATCAGTGGCATTTTAGAATTTTAGAGCAAATCAGGCCTTGGAGGTCATTCAGTACAATCCCTTCATTTGGCAACTCAATGTAATCGAGTAACTCTTCCCATATTATGTAGTACTGGCACAGAGACTGCCGGGAATACATTCTAGTCCTTTAGGTTCTGTATTAGACACCCAAAGGGGTGCTGATGCAAAATACCAGAAATCTGTTGGTTTCTATAAAGGGTATTTATTTGGAATAGAAGCTTACAGTTACCAGGCCATAAAGCGTAAGTTATTTCCTTTACCAAAATCTGTTACCACGTGTTGGAGCAAGACGGTTGCCAATGTTCAGCCTTCCTCTTCCTCTTAAGGCTCCATGGTCAGGCTTTGTCTCTCTCCCCAGGGCTCAATTATCTCTCGGCTCAGCTGCTTTTTTCTCTCCACAAGGCCAGCTGTGAACTGTCAGGTGAATGGCTCGTCTCTTTTCCCTGGGCCTTCTCTCCTTCCTCACAACCAAGCTCCTCTGTGTGCTTACATCCTGGGGCTCCAGCTCAAAAACTCCAACCTCCCTTCTCTGAGGTGCAGTTTTCTGTGAGTCCTACTGATGTAGCCCGATCAAAGCCTTAATCATTATTTAATCAAGTAAACCTCTGAATCCAATATAATCTAATATGCCCAGAGGAAAAGACCAGTTCACAAACATAATCCAATATCTATTTTTGGAATTCATAAATAATACCAAACTGCCACAAGTTCCAATATGTTTAATTCACAACCACAACGCTGCTACCTGTCTCACCACCTGACTTTTCTGAGAATTACCATGCAGCTATGGCCCCGGCATCAGGAAAGGGCTTGGGAGGAGAACCTCGGAAGTAGGAGGACCCTAGAGGTTGTGAGGTCCCTCCTCATTTTTCCCAGTTGAGAAAAATGAATGTTCACAGAGATCAAGTGTAGAGAACTGGGAAAATGACTCAGTGAATTCAGGATTCTTTAGAACATATCTTTTTAACAGAACTTTCTGCAATGCTGGAAATGTCTAATGTGGTAGCACTTGAAATGTGGCTAATACAACTGAAGAACTGAAGTTTTAATTTTATTTAATTTAAATTTAAATAAGCACACATGGCCAGTGACTACCTTATCAGACAGCACAGCTTTAGAGAGTGAATTTAGGGACATTCCATTCACTGGGCTTGTCCCATTCTCTCCTAGGATTTGGTCATGCCCAAACTACCAAAATGTACCACTTGTTATAGCCTTGCATGATATTTGCTTTATAAATACCAGGATATCAATATAAGAAAGTGAAGAGAAAAATCATTGGCATTTGTGGTTATAAAAATGACACTAGATCCAACATAAAAGTCATCACAAATAGTTTTTGTTTGTTTGTTTCTAATAAAATCTATGATTTCTGTAATCCTGTTAATGAAGTAAACACATGGGAATGGATCGTAGCTACATATAACCCTCCCTTCACTTTTCAAAAATTTTTCACTCTTCAGATGATCTATGAAATGACTATTTTACTAATGATTTATTTATTTCCATGTATAACCTCTAAGTAATTTTTAGAGGCCCATCTCATAGCCCCTTTCCAGTTAAAGAATTCTTTGCAGACTTATATGCTAGTCATGTCATTTAAAAAATCGATCAGGGAGTTTTGCTTCTTTCGGCTCTATATTGCCTCAGAAGCTAACTGAAACATCTCAACTTGCCCACCAGCTAGCTATGTCCTGTGTCCAATTAGTTTCAGCAAATTATTAGAAAAAAGAGGAGCATTGTTGAAACAAGAGCCACATGCAATATTTAGATTTCCAAACTACTACAGTATAAAGGCTTCCAAGCTCACATGCTTCTGTCTGCAAGACCAGCTCCTTCAAACGATACCATTGATTCCCAACAGACAGCCTGCCACGGGGAAACCAGGCAGTGGGCATGCAGAGAACTAATTCAAAGCAGGGTGCTTGATCCCTGACACAGCACGAATTAAGGGGCCCAAAAGGCCAACATGCTATTTTCATATGTTTCATCAGACAGTTATTCTCTCTTGTCCCCATAAAATCTGGCCCTGAAGGCACGTTATTAGAGATCTATCTTCCAAGAGAAAACAAAGGGTTTTAACCAGGAGAAATTTATCTAAGGAAATATTTTTGGAATATTTTCCAAAATTCACCTAAGGGAATATTTTGGGGGTAGTTGAATCTGCTCTTCTTCAAATACCTTTGGTGTTTTTTTGCAGAAGCCAAGAACAGTCTCCGGATAGACTACTCTATTTGTCATATTTGTAGCAAGAGAAAGTTAGTGTGGTTCAAAATAGGGATTGCAAGATCTGTCTTAGCATCTGATTTTGTCAAAGACTCTTTGCTTGATAATGGGGAGGGTTCCCAAGCTGGGGATTGGACAGGAAGCTACAGGGTTTATCTCTAGGGAATTTGTGGTGAAAACTGTCTCAAAAAGCACGCTGACCACAGAGAAGAGAAGACGAGGAAGCCAGATGTGTCCATGTACCCATGAATACAGAAAACTGCATATGGACCTTTTTTGGACACACATGAAAGAAGCCCAAAGCAAATTGTAACAGAGCTCCTAAAAGTTGAGACATTCTCTGATGTGACTCATTAATTCAAGGAAAGAGGGAAATCTTACCAAAAAAAAATCCTTGTCTCATAATGAACATTTTTTTATCCAAATCAAGAACCCTAATAGTAAAATAGAGATTTTTTTTTTTAAATGTGGAGGTTGTATTTTAAATCAGTAGATGAATATAGATATCTGAAAACTGGCATGTCAAATTGTTCAGTCCAAATCTCAGGGTATTCAAGCAGGAGGTATTATTTTCCCCAATCAAGCAACAGAAAGCCATATATTTGAGAACTTTACTGACTCATAAATGCAGACTGTTCCTTCTAACAATCAGGCAGAATATAGTATCTTGGTTCAATGGAATGCCACATAGTATGTAATGACAAGCTTCTTTGAAATCTAATTATTTTTATGGAAATTTAATCACTTCACATTTTGTTTTGTTGACAAATAGATCAAGCAGCCTCCAGAGAAGTGTCGATGGAACACTTTTCTCAGAAGCATGTGCTTCGCTTTAGCCAAGAAAGAAGAAAAAACTTGATAAATGTGTGTGTGTGCATGTATCATGAAACACTTAATCAGAAAGATATAGAGACCTTTTTTTCCCCGCAATCATGAGACCTGAGATTTTCTCGAGGGAAGTGTTCCAACACAAGAAAGAAAATACATAGTTCGAAAAACCCATGTTTTCAATTTGCTGCCACATGGTTTAAATTATCTATGTATTTATTAAGAGCGCTAAATAGGCAGCTTAACTTAGAGAGAGGGGTCATGCAAGTGGAGAAAAATCATGTTTAATCCCTTAGCGCACTACAGGTTGATTGTGCTTTTTAAATGCATATAACCTCAGTGAACAAAGTTCCCCATGATAAGAAGGTCCCCTGTATGCTTCTAAATTTGTCTGCTGCCAACCACAATGGAAACTTGTTAAGCTCCTGGCTCCAGGCCCAGGAGCTCTGGGCATCTTCCAGAAGTAGGAATTTGTCAGTTACTTTTGCTTTATGCTGCCAATGTGCTTGCCTCCCATTTGGGGGCCA
>JAQZBX010096297.1:0-11818 GCA_029593785.1 Cabassous unicinctus
GTGGATAGATCTTCTTACAGACACTCCCAAGAAACTAAAAATTTGTCTTGCAGGACAAATGCGCCTGGCCCAGCCAGAGCCCCAAGGTCCTTTGAAACCTTCCGTTAAGAACCCTAGTCCTCCGGTTCTGCAGGACGCTCCTGATGAACCCCCCCTTACCTACCCACCCCCCAATTTACCTCTCATACCCTTCCATCTGCCCCCTCCCCATCCATTCCTCCTCCTTTCCCTCTAAACCAATCACCTACAGACAGCCTATACCCTCCATTTCCCACACCCACTGATACCTCTCTAACCAGCCCCCCCATATGCAAAGGGGCACCCAGTGTCAGGCTTCTGAAGATCCCCACAACTTGCCTGACTCACTCCCATTACTGCCCCTCGACCAAGCAGGTCCAGGCCTGAGTGATGAAGGTCTCCGGTTCATGGTATATGCCCCCTTTTCATCTACAGACCTGTATAACTGGAAACATCAAAATCCGCCATTCTCTGAAAAACCCCACGGCTTAATTTCTCTCCTAGAAACTATCTTTTTCACTCATAATCCTACCTGGGGTGACTGCCAGCAACTGTTACAGGTCCTATTCACTTCGAAGGAGAGAGATCGCATCTGGAGGGAGGCTGTAAAAACCATCATGTGTTGAGACGGCCAACCCACTACTGAACCTACCCAAATAGAAACTGTGTTCCCCTCAACCAGACCAGACTGGAATTACAATCAGGATCAAGTTAAGGAGGCTCTCAAACGGTTTCACCAGACTCTCCTACGTGGCCTTCAAGCTGCTGCCAGAAAGCCAACGAATCTTTCTAAGGTGAGTGAAACCACCCAAGGGCCTAATGAGTCACCTTCTGCTTTTTTAGAACATCTAATGGAGGCTTATAGAAATTACACCCCTATAAACCCTGAGGCACCTGAAAATTGTAGGGCTATAAATAGAGCATTTGTATCGCAGTCTGCTCCTGATATATGAAAGAAATTGCAAAGACTAAAGGGGTTTGAAGGGAAGCTATTATCTGAACTGATGGAGGTGGCACAGAAAGTGTATAACAATAGGGAGGATGCCGATACTCTAAAAACCAAGAAGGTGGCAAAGGTCCTGCTGAGCATAATGGCTACAGAGAGCGCTAGGGCCTCTTCCTCCCGTGGATTCTCTGGGAACCAGAGAAAGCCAAGGCAAGGTAGACCAGGACTGCAAAAGGACCAGTGCGCTTACTGCAAAGAAAAGGGACACTGGAAAAATGAATGCCCCTGAGGTCGGGCAGACCCCAGCCCAGCCCTGCAGTTGCTAGACTGACAGGGCCAGGGCTCACCAGGCCCCCAGGAGCCCATGGTGAAACTAACAGTCAGGGGCAGCCCTGTTAACTTCCTGGTTGATACAGGGGCTACATACTCCACCCTAAAATCAGACCCTGGTCCCTTTAAAGTTGAACATACTCTGGTTCAAGGGGCCACCAGGAAGATAAACTCTTATCCGTGGACCACCACCCGGACCATTAATATTGGATCTGGGACCATCACCCACTCTTTCCTCATTATGCCCGACTGCCCCTACCCCCTGCTGGGATGAGACTTGCTACAAAATTGAAAGCCACCATGTCCTTCTGGGATGGTGAGACGAAACTAAAGTTCATCGCTCAGCCCCAGACCCTCCCAGTAACCTGCCCTATCTCAGAAGAATATCTCCTAACAGGCTTCGAGACACCACCAGCAGCTAATCGGTTGCTGCAAGAATTCCAGAACCTGGTTCTGGGAGTCTGGGCTGAGATAAACCCTCCTGGGCTGGTTCAGCATCAGGCCCCCATGGTGGTGCATCTACTCAGCACATCTCTCCCCATCCGGGTATGGCAGTATGCAATCAGCCACAAGGCCAGGACTGGAATTGAAAAACACATCAACCATCTACTCAATGCAGCTACTCCTTGCCAGTCCCCGTGGAACACCCCCTTACTTCCTGTGCAAAAGCCAGGGAGCACAGACTAATGGCTGGTACAGGATCTTAGAGAAGTAAATAAGGGTTGAAACAATACACCCTGATGTCCCTAACCCATACACGCTTCTAAGCCAGCTCCCTCTGGAACATACTACCAACACTGTCTTGGATTTAAGAGATGCATTCTTTTCTATACCTTTGCCACCACTTAGCTAGCCCATTTTTGCCTTTGAAGACCCTCCACCCGAGGGATGTGGGCAGCTGATGTGGACCAGTCTTCCCCAAGGATTCAAAAACTCCCCCACCTTGTTTGGGGAGGCTCTGCGGTGAGATTTGTCTCCCTTCAAAGAGCAGCATCCAAGTGTTACCCTAGTCCCGTATGTAGAAAACCTCCTTCCAGCCGCACCGGACTCAGACTCATGAAGAGTGGCAACTCTCAGCCTACTCAAAGCCTTGGTGGAATTGGGATACTGTGTATCTGCCAAAAAGGATCAGCTCTGCTCCCACTCTGTAACATATCTTGGATATATCTTAGAAAAAGGGGAGCGACGACTTTCACGCAACAGGATAGAAGCCGTATTGGGCATCCCTGTGCCAACCTCGAAATGACAGGTACGTGAATTTCTTTGTATGGTGGGATATTGCAGACTGTGGATCCCCGGATTTGCAGAAATTGCTAAGCCCCTTTATGCTGCCACAGTGGGCAAGGGGAGTGGCTTGTTGTGGACCAAAGAGAAGCAGGAAGCTTTTAAATGCCTGAAGACAGCTCTGGTGAGTGACCCCGCCCTTGGGTTACCTGACATGTCCAAACCCTTTCATCTATTCGTTGATGAAAGTCACAGGGTTAGCAAAGGAGTCTTAACCCAGTTCACTGGGCCTTGGCACCGACCAGTAGCATACCTCTCAAAAAAGCTGGACTATGTAGCTCCTGGATGGCCCAACTGCCTAAGAGTCATCATGGCCACTGCCCTTTTAGTTAAGGAAGCCTCTAAGTTAACCTTTGCCCAAAATCTGGGGTAACGTCCCCACATTCGGTAGAAGCCCTTCTCCACAGTCCCCCAGACCGCTGGATATCTAATGCCAGAATCACACAATATCAAGTGTTATTGTTGAACCCACCCTCTGTGGTAGTCTAAAAAATGGAGGCATTAAATCTGGCCACACTGCTCCCTGACTCTAGCTCCCTCCTGGTGACACACGACTGCTTACACTTGCTGGAAACCCTGACAGGGTTACGCCCAGACCTCACCGATGTGCCGCTGCCTGAGGCATCCCATAATCTCTACATAGATGGCAGCAGTTTTGTTAAGGATGGAGAGCAGCAGTAGAAGGGCCACCCAAAACTATCTCGGCTCAATCTTTAAGCCATGGCACCTCAGCTGAATGGACCGAACTAATAGCCCTTACTCAGGCTTTAAATGGGCAAAAGACCAAATTGTCATTATTTACATGGACAGTCGTTATGCCTTTGCTACAACCCATGTACACGGTGCACTGTACCAAGAGCGAGGATTCCTAACATCTGGAGGAAAAGAGATTAAAAATGGAGCTGAAGTCCTAGCATTATTAGAAGCCATTTGGTTCCCTGACTGAGTAGCCATCGTTCACTGCAAGGGACACGAGAATGGAAACTCCCTGCAGGCTGAAGGCAACTGACTAGCAGATGAAGTCGCATGAGCCACCGCCTTCCTACCCGTCACCCCTGTCCAAATGCTCCAGACAGTCCCTAGCCTGGAACTCCCAGTACTACACTACTCCCCAGAAGATGTCAAGCAGGGGGAAGGTCTAGGAGCTAAAATTTCCCCAGAATGTTGGTTAGTCCTGCCCAATGGCAGGACATATCTACCTGAAGTAGTGGGAAGGCAATTAGTCAAAAGGTTGCACGACATCATGCATATGGGCGGCACTAAATTAATAGAACTAATAAAAAAGACTTTTATTTCCCAGGTTTGTCTAAAATCAGCAAAAGCATCACATCAAGATGCGAAGTCTGCGCCACAGTAAATCAAAGAGGAGGTGCCCAAGCTCGAGTGGGAACTAGGCTCTGAGGGATGGAACCAGGGGAGCACTGGGATATAGACTTTACTGAAATAAAGTTGGGAAAATATGGGTATAGGTATCTCCTGGTGCTGGTAGATATGCTTTCGGGATGGGTGGAAGCCTACCCGACTAAAAACAAAACAGCCATGGTAGTAGTTAAGAAGCTGATAGCAGAAATCATTCCGAGATTCAGGCTTCCTCTTAGAATAGGGTCAGATAATGGTCCAGGCTTCATAGCACAGGTGACTCAACAATTGGCTAAAGCCCTGGGTATAAATTAGAAACTGCACTGTGCATTTTGGCCCCAAAGTTCAGGACAGGTTGAAAGGATGAACCACACCTTGAAAGAAATCCTAACCAAGTTGGCTCTGGAGTCTGGTGAAAACTGGGTGACTCTCCTACCATTTGCCCTCCTTAAGGCCAGAAGTACCTCTTACGTGTAGGGCATTATGCCCTATGAAATATTATTTGGCAGACCCCAGCCCCTGTTGCCAAGTTGGGGTTGGAAAAAATATCAGAATATGACAACCAATATCTTTTCTCTACTCTAAAGAAACGGGACCGGATTAGGAAAATGGTCAATTGAACGGTCCAAGAAACCCAACCCCCATTACATGTACTAACCCTCCTTTATTTCAGGCACAGCCCAGAAATCTAGTCTGGGTACAGAAGCTCCAAGCTAGAACACTCGAGCCACAGTGGACTGGGCCATATGTGGTGATCCTCACAATGCCCACAGCAGTAAAAGTCGTAGGGAAAAGACACTGGATACATGCATCCCAGCTAAAGGTCATCAGGTCTGGTACGGGGGACTCAGAGGCAGAAAGTGGACAGTCATCAGAACAGAACACCCCTTAAAATTAAGATTCACTGAACGAGTTAAGACTAAGGGTGGGGAAGAGGGAAGGATATGGCAACAGCCTGGCAAATGAGTTTGCTGCCCCTCTTGGTCATTAGCGTGTGCACCAATAGTTTTCGATTAACCTCCTATAACTGGAGTATTGCAAGAACAAGGGATGGAAAGGTTCTACACATCACTCAAACTACTGGGAAAAATCCCACCCTCTCTTTCGATCTGTGTGCCTTCCTTGGGGAGAATTGGAACAACCTAGACATAGAGCCAAATGGCCCTCCTGCAGATTGTGGATGTGGAGACAAATATTTAGAAAAAGGACTAGGCCAGACCAAGGTCTATGCCTGCCCTGCAGATGGGCCCATGGAATGCCATACTCGAGGGCAGTACCACTGTGCTCAATGGGGTTGTGAAACCCTAGCCCCATGGGCTTCCAGAGATACTGCTATCAGCCTCTTCAGGGGAGCACAGCCCCAGAACCCAACCATAGGGTCTGGTAACCCCAATCACATCTGTATTATTAATGGGTTCAATAACGTCTGGGAAGGAGGCAAAACATGGGGCCTCAGACTATATGTAGTTGGCCAAGACTCCCCAGAGCTGAGTTTACCATCCAACAGAGTATTCTAAAACCCCCTCCACCCAATCCGGTGGGCCCCAACTGGGACATTCTCCTTAACCCAGAACCAGTAATTCCACCCAAAAGAAAACCAGGACCCTTAAGGCCCCCCAAGCAAAAACCCACCAGGACCCCCTTGTTGTCAATGTTGTTCTCTGTCTTCACTTTCTTAAATGAGAGCCAGCCAAATACCACCAACGATTGCTGGCTCTGTCTAAACCCCCAAACCCCTTATTAAATTGGAATAGGAGCAAATGGAAGCACTATCCCCAATACATCACTGTATGTTCAAAAGATATCAGTAAATGAGAGCAAAAGGTTACATAAGTCGGGTCATGAGCCAATTCTAACTCTAGGGGACTTACAAGGTAACAGCACCTGTTTCGCCTTCTCCTCAACCAAAATCAATGCAACCTTCCTAGGCCTCCACTGTTTGTCAGTTGTTTTCTCTGATGAAACTGATGAATCCTATTATTGGAAAGCCCCCAATGGCACCTGGTTCACCTGTACCCAAGGAATCACCCCTTGTCTCTCCCCCCAAACCTTGTCACAATCTGAAAAAGACCCGGTCATTTGCATCCTGGTGCCTATCATCCCACAAGTATACTGGTATTCAGGTGAAGGAGGCTGTGAGCATTTTAGAACTATGAGTCGGCTTAAACGAGTTCCTATTCTCATTCCCATGATGGTCGGCCTTGGGATTGCGAGGTCAGCAGCCATGGGAATGGCAGCCATGATCACCGGTAAAGAAAATTTAACACCTTATCCACTCAAATTAACTTAGACCTAAAAGAGTTAGAAAAATCAGTTAGTCATCTTGAAAATTCCTTATCCTCTCTGGCCGAAATGGTTCTGCAAAATAGGCGTGGGTTTGATCTATTATTCTTAAAACAGGGAGGACTGTGTATAGGCCTAAGCAAAACCTGCTGTTTCTATGCTAACCACTCAGGAGTGATAAATGAAAGCCTCTCATTAGTCAGAAATAGGCTACAGGAACGAGAAGAACTCAGAACAAAAAGTACAACTTGGGTTGGGTACAAAAGCCTGTATTCCTGGTCTCCATGCCTAACAACCTTAATCACCGCTGCTGCAGGCCCACTTGTCCTGATTATGCTAGGATTTCTAGCAGGCCCTCTTTTCATTAACTGTCTCACTTCCTATATCCGAAAAAGAATACAGGCAGTAAAACTGATGGTGCTACACTCTCACTACACGCCTCTTGCTACTGACGCAGAGTCAATGGTTTGACTAATGCCATTACAGGAGTAGGGAATGAAAAGGAAACAATACCACACCAATTCTCCCCAGCAGGAACCCCAAGCTTATAAAGTATGAGTGGTCATTAAAAACCAGGACAGCCATCTGGGTCTAATGGGGAAATGGCGCCACTCGTGCTGGGAAAAGGTCAATCACTTCCCCCCCTCTGCTGAGATGCTACCAGCAAATATCCACTTCTGTAACTCTGCTTGCTTGCTTTGCTCAGAACCCTAAATAGAAACGTATATGTTTAAACCTACCAATCCTGTCTCTTGGTGCGCACGGGAAAGTTTGGCGCACGCGGGAAGAAAGTCTATAAAGGCTGCAGCCTCCAGATTTTAGGCATGACTCTTACTAAGGAGCATGTCCTGGCTGGTAATAAAGTTTCCATTAATTTTTTTCTCCTGGGAGTTGTTATTTATATGAAGTAATCCACTTCAAGATTACATAAATTTTACAAAGAAATTACGGGGATTCCCATATTCCCTGCCTCCCACACCTCCCACAACCTCCTACATAAACATCTTTCATTAGTGTGGCACATCACCTGCAATGGATATATACATCCTGGGGCTTTGCCACTAAGCATGGACCATAGTTCACATTGTAGACCACACTCTCTCCCACACAGTTCTGCATGGTGTATGGTGATGTAAAACGGCCTATATCTTTCATTGTAATGTCACTCAGGATAATTCCCAAGTCCTGAAAAAGCCCATGTATTACAACTGCTTTTCCCTCTCCCTGCCCCAAAAGTGTCCAGTGGCCACTGGCTCCACCTCACTGTTGTAATTTCTTCCATTGCTTGAATCACAATATGTCTACAACAGAATACCAGTAAGTCCACTCTAGTCTATAGCTCTTCCCCCAATCCTGAGGAGTCTTGGATGGTGATGTCCACTCCACCTCCAAGTGAGAGGGGGCTTATATCCCATTAATAAGATGGATGGGATTATCCTGCCTGCAGCTGCAGACTCTCTCCATTCCCTGGGATGGCTGTTGTCCATCATCATCTCCTAACAGTATTATCAAGTAAAATTATGAGTTTCAGTTTCCAATTTGCACTCCCTTTCAGGGTCCCATTTCACTTTACATGAGATAATGTAGAAAATTTGTGGTTCCTGCCAACTAGACTCCTAGACAACCATTTCTGTCTGTCTAGGTTGTGCCAATTGATCTTGGGTAGAGGGGGGGCTGTTCTCACCAGTGTGAGAGTGACTTGATCATATGTGATGGTTTGAACACTCATTGTTGAAAAGTCTGCTTTCTACACTAAATTGTCTTAGCATAAATAGAAAATCTATTTGCCATATAAGGAAACCTGCAGGGTCCTCAAATCTGAACATGCTTATAAAGACCTATTAAATTCCAGGTGATTTCAGGGCTGTAATTCAATTGATATTTTAGGCAAGGTGTCCATGCTGCCAGCATATGTGGAGAAGAGAATTAGACCATGCCTGCCCTTCCAAATAGCTCTGCTTGGGATCTGACCCTTGCTGAAAAAGTGCTGGGGAGCCCTGGAAAGAGAGGATGGTGAGGGACAGTCCACAGGATGCCTAGCCAATGGCCAGTGGGCACTGACCTTTACTGAGAACTCCCTTGCCAAAAGGCACAGAAACCACTGATCCCCAGGTCAGGGGGAAAGGCAGATGGGGGACAGCTAATAGTTTATATATGATATTGTCAGGGTTTAGTGTATTCCAGGCATGGTGTTAAGGTGTCAATACCTACAGTGGAGAAATGCAAGCACAAAAGAAGCCACTAGTCATTGCTGTTGGATAGGAATTATTCCAATAGTCACAATTCCTGGGGGCAGGCTACAAGGCATTTGATATGCAGGAGGAGGAAGTGAAGGCCCTTCAGGAAAGGGGCTGGGTGGCCCCTGTAGGGTGGCTGCCCAGGGTTGATCTCTGACTGATGTGAGACCATCTCAGGTCCTGCCAATAGCTAACCTGGTCCCTAGTCTTGCTGTTAGTATCAGCCTTGGTTGAGCAAAGGCTGCATGGTAACTTGCAGAGAGGTCTTTCCCAGCTAAAATAATGTTCCATGACTCTGAGTCAAAAGGGCCTCCCCAGGGCTGTGGATGCACTCCAGGTCTATTCCATCTGAATGGTCAAAGACATGCTCTCCCCATTGTATCATCTCCATCATTTTATGTAAAAACAAAACCTTATGAATTGTTTGCCTGAGGGTATCTGACTTGGCTATCAACCAGTTCTGAATAAGCCTTTCTCCCTCATTTTAAAGTTAAATAGAGGAGGGGCTCCCAGTCTGAGTGTTACTAGTCAATTACCTTTCTCTTTTTTCTAGAGTAATAGGGACTGACCCCATATTACTCTCACAAACAGTCTGGCCTTTTCTGCTTGTCTTCTTCAACAAAGTTTTTAAGGATGTTTGGTATCTCTGATAAAGTAGAATTTTGATTTTTAGATTGCAGTTTGGGCTCCCTTTTGGCTCCCTTTTGGGGCCATGCTGGACTTTCCAAATGGTGACAGAAAACCTGTGGTTCCTGCTGACCAGACCCATAGGTAACTATATCTCTCTCTATGATGAGGTCTTATAATGGGTGTTAATTCAGTTTTGAAAGAAACTGCAATATTTCTCAAAGTGGCTGTAAAATTTTACATTGCCACCAGCACTGTATGAGGGTTCCAGTTCCTTCACATCCTGGCCAACAGTTGTTATGTTGAGTCTTCTTAAATTTTAGCTATTGGAGTTGATGTGTTGGGATTTTAATTTGCAGTTTCCTAAAGACTAAAGGTTTTGTGCAACTTTTTTTAGGTTATTGATATGAATACATTGTCTTTTTGTTAAAGTGATTGAATATTTTACCTATTATTTTGTTATTTTGGGGGATCTGTGAGTTCTTATATTTTGAATACAAGTTATTTAACAGATACATAATTTTCAAAACTTTTCTCTGAGTCTGTGACTTATTTTCTAGTTCTCATCTAGGTGTCCTTTGAATAGCAAGTTCTTTTTGATGAAGTTTTGTTTTATTTATTTAGAAATTGTGGTTTTGATGCAATGGTTAAGAAACCTTTGCCTAAGTAAAAAACAGGAAGGCTTTTTCTTAAGTTTTCTTACAGAACTTTTGGAATTTATATTTCACATTTCAGTCTGTTATCAATATGTGTTTATTTGAACACTATTTATTGGAAAGTCCATACTTTATCCACTGAATTGTCAAGCATATCTGCTGAAAATCTATTAACCATATATATGGGCTATTTCTGGTCTCTGTATTGTGATTCACAGATTGAATTGGCTGTTTACTTGCCAAAGCCTCATGGTCTTAAGTACTGGAGATTTAAATTCTGTCTTGATATCAGGTGGTTTAGATCTTCTAAATCTATTCTTTTATTTCAAAGTTTTTTTGGCTGTTCTTAGTTATTTTAATTTCCATATGAATTTTAAAATCTGCTCCTTAGTTTCCAAAAAACCTACTGGGATCTTGGGATTATATTTTATCTATAAATCAATTTGAGTAGAACTGAGAACTTACCAATACTGTGTTTTAGGGTCCATTTACACAGGCTCCCTCTCCATTTACTTACTTTTCATTTCTATTGGAAAGATTTTTAAAATAAGTGATCAGTTAACTAATATTATTCATCTTACAGATTCATAGATGTATTTAGTTTATATTTTTATGTTATTGTAAATATTATTTTTATTTTGATATCATTTCATTCCAGTATACTGCAATGCAATTTCTTTTTTTATTTTATATGGAATAATTATTGATTCACATGTGTTTGCAAAGATAGTATAGTGTGATGTCCCATTTACCCTTTACATCATTCCTAACCCCTGACAAGCACTAATTTGTTTTCAATCTCTATAATTTTATCATCTAGAGAATTTTATATAAGTGGAATCATCCAATATGTGATTTTTTAAGGTTGGCTTTTTCACTTGGCATAGTATTCTGAGATCCATCCACAGTGTTGTGTGCATCAATAGTTTGTGGCTTTTGTTTTGTTTTGTTTTGTTTTTTTACTGGGAGGTCCCAGGGACCGAACCCAGGTCCCTCCATTTGGGAGACAGATGCCCAACCATTTGAACCACATCCATCCCCCTGTGGCTTTTTTTGCTGCCTCATATTTCATGGTAGAGAAGGATGACAGTTTGTTTAAAAGCTTAACAATTAAAGACATTTGGGTTTTTCCCATTTGGGGTTTATTACAAATAAAGTTGATATTTTATTTGCTAGCTTTATATTAACCTGCTTAAGATTTTTGCAGAATGTAAATGTGTAAATAAATTTTGATTTCTGGCATAAATAACCAGGAAGGAAAGTGTTGCTTCTTAGGGCAGTTGCATTTTTAGTATAGTTTTTATGGTTTTGTTTGGTATTTAAGAAAGTATTTTCCAGAGTGGCTGTCCCATTTACATTCCCATCAGCCATGTAGAAGGGATCCTGTCAGGGCAGCTCCCAAAGCATTTGGTATTGTCACTATTCATTATTTAATCTGTTCTAGTAAGCATGCAGTGCCATCCCATTGTGGTTTGACTTTGCATTTCCCTAATGGCCAATAGCCTAATGCCTAATAAAAGAAGGCTATTTTCCCACACAGGAACTCATAGCCTAACCCAATATAGGTCCAAGCACAAAGGACTGACTTGAATGCCATTTCTGAACTTTGGGGGCCTGTCTCTTTTCCAGGATTACAGCTCCTCTTCCAGGCAGAATGTCTCATGAACATTTTTTTTTACCTGTTTCCCAAGCTCTGATGTAAAATGAAAACAATTTCCAGGGGCAAGAATTCTCTGGTTAGGCCTGAATGGAGTGTTGTAATTAGAGGTGTTTCTGACCTCAGTGGAGCCTAGTCTTTGCTTTTCATCCATTGAATTTTACTGTTGCACACACACACACATGCCTGCACACACACATATATATGTAGTGAAAATATTAAAAAAAAAAAAAGACTAGCACTCATTGGTAACTTTGCAAAGCATGCTTCTGCTATTAGATTAAGATAGGATAATTTTAGATAAAATGGGAGTAGTATTTTCAACCACTGTACTTACATAAGTGCATCATTTGAAAAATGATAAAACATGGTACAGGGAGAAAACCCAGTGGGCATCAGAGAATGTTCTCCAGAGGGCAGC
>JAQZBX010096298.1:0-11813 GCA_029593785.1 Cabassous unicinctus
TCAATTTTGTTATTTTTTAAACTATCATTATATCATTTTCCTATTGTATTTTTTTTTTTGCTTCAATTTTGAAGAAGTTTTGGATCACAGAATGGTTAAAATTGTGGCAGGGGAGGATCATTGGTGCTGAGTGTCAGAGATGTGGGATGCATGGGAGGAGGTTCACCTGGGGCATACCTATAAGACATATGAATGTTTTTAAGTATTCATGTGACATTGTCATAGTTCGTGGAAATTCACTCAATAAACAAAGAAATATTGAATTTCCATCCTGGAGATATCTGCCACAATCTCTAATGTGACAACAAGAATCTCCCGAGTACAGGAGCAGTGACTAGTGAAGGAGGATGGACCATTGACGGGGCCCTTCATTGTGATGACTGTACTTATGAACTTTTACTTTACAAATTGAAAATTAGCATAGTATGAAAGGGTGCCTAAGCATTACCTCCTGAGAGCATCCTTGTTGCTCAAATGTGGCCTCTCTCTAAGCCAATCTCAGCATATAAATGCATTACCTTCCCCACAGCATGGGAAATGACTCCTGAGGATGAGCTTCCCTGGCACTGAGGGATTACTACCAAGCACCAACTAGCAATGCAGCTGGACAAAGACCCAGACCAAATGACCAAAAGGGGTAAAAACAAATAAGTTTATATGGCTAAGAGACTTCAAAGTTAGTTCTGAAGTCATTTTGGAGGTTATGCTTATACACGTCTCAGCAAGTACTCATTGACTGCCAAAGTAAATATAACCTCAAATAGTGGGACTTCTGAGGGCTCTGAGACATCCAGACACTATAGTCAGAGCAGACAGCTCAGGAGTTTGGCACCCAGCTAGTTGGCCCTACTTTGGAATTGGTGCTCACCAGTGTGATAGAGTTATACTCAGTTGTGTTTTCCCTACACATGGCTCTGCTGCCCCTCTTTTTGAAACTGTAGATATTATTAGAGTTGATTGGTGTATGGCCAAGATACTTAAAGCTTTGGGCTATCCATGTATCAGTTGGGCCCTGAATTGGAACAGACTTGCAACATCTACTCTCCAGTTCATTGGATTCAACCAGGACAACTAACAAATAGATGATGATCGACAATGACCATCTCAAGGAACAGAGAGAGTCTGCAACTGTAAACCAGATTGTTCCATCTATCTTCCCCATGGGAACAAAGCCCCTTCTCAATTAGAGGTGGAGTGGGCATCATCATCACAGAATCCTCAGGATTGGGGAATGGACAATGGACTAGAATAGACTTAGTTTTTCTACTGTAGACTTGTGATCCTAGCAATGGAAGAACTTTTATCATGGATGTGGAAGTTCTGAGGGATGGGAAAGAGGAAAATGCATGTAATTTTGGCGCATTTTGGGAGTTGGGAATTATCCTTAAAGAGTTCATAATGACATATACAGGCCATGGTATTTCTTGTAATAACTTACAAAAATATGCCGGAGAAAGTGTAAACTACAATTTAAAGTATAATCCATGCTTAGTGGCAATGCTCCAAGATGTGTTCAGCAATTGTGGCAATTGGACCACAGTAATGAAGGATGTTGTTGGTGTGGGAAAATGTGGGAGGGCTAAGTAGCAGGGCATATGGGAATCCCATATATTGTTTGTGTAACATTTATTTAATATAAATTTCTTTTAAAAAAAAAGTGGTTGAAAGGGAAAATCTAAGGTTAAGTACGTTACTGGAAGGAAAGATAAAAACTATAACATGGACTAGATAAGATAGTAAAACCTCATGTAAAACATGAATATGAGGGATATTATATATATAAGATTATTTTTGCAAAACACAAATACAGCTATATTAGATAGAAGGAAAATGGATAGGATCTATGTATGACAGGGGAAGCAAAAAGAGATTGAAATGTGATGAGTTTAGTTTTTTAATATTATTATAATTATTATTGGAATAATGAAAGTGCTCTAAGAATGATTGAAGTGATGAGTGCACAAATATATGATTAAACCAAAAACTATTGATTTTATACTTTGGATGGATTTATACTTTATTAATATGTATCAATAAAATTGATAAAAATAGATGGAAAAAAAGTATATTAAAAATGATTAATAAAAAAAGTTTACAATAAAATTTAGAATAATTCAGAAAAGGAAAAGGAACTTTATATGTTGTCAGGGAATAAGCACATAATGAGCCACTTATCTATCTGGTGGAAAAGAAAAATGAATTTATTACAGGAAATTCAATAAACATGTTTTTCAAAAAAAAAGAAAGGACTGGAAATTTAGGAAGAGTATGTTGAAGAAGCAGAAGTAGCTCAGTTGTTGAGTACCTGCTTTGTATGTATGAGGTCCCAGGTTCAATCCCTGGTACCATCTGAAAAAAAAAAGGCATGTTACGTATCAGAAACTGGAATCAAGTCAATATTTGCAGAAATAAATAAGCAGTAGGAATCAGCAAGGAGAGACTGGAAAGGAATGAAGGAGCCTAACATTTTGTGCCTATTAAGTGATTTTAAAGAAAATAGTCAAAAAAATTGGGATAGTGAGTATGAAAACCACACAAGAAAGGATTTTTCTTGACAAGCCAAATGTAAAACTATTACATGAATATATTTTTTAAAGAACAGTTAAAGGCCTAAAAACAAAGGAATGTGTTTACTACAGATGTGCCGTTTAAAGTTTTTACGTTATCAATTCAGAATGATAATGTGCAAACTACAGAAAAGAGCTGAACATCCCAGCAGGAAAAAGTTTTACAGTTAAGAAGAGAAACAATCTGAGCCATTAATTTACCAGTTTAAAATCTATTAAAACTGATGCATATGTGCCAGCTGGGCCCTAAGTTTCAGTGGAGTTGCAACACCTACTCTCCATTTCTTTGGACTCACCCAGGACAACTATCAAGGAGGTGAGGATGGACACCCTCTATAACAAGGAACTGAGGGAGTCTACAACTGCAAGCAAGAGAGTTCCATCCATCAGCCATATGGGATCAAAACCCGTCTCAGTTAGAGGTGGAGTGGGCAGCACCATCTGAGAATCCTCAGGATTCGGGAATAAAATATGGACTAGAGTGCACTTACTACTCTTCTACTATAGATTTGTGGGTCTAGCAATGGAAGAAATTGTATCATTAATGTGGAGACAGTGGCCACTGGAGATGCTGAAGGCAGGGAGAGGGAAAAAGAAGTGTAATATGGGGGCACTTTTGGTACTTGGAATTGTCCTAAATGACATTGCAATGACAGATAAAGGTCATTATATATCCTGCAATAACCTACAGAATTGAGTGGGAGAGAGTGTAAAGTACAATGTACACTATAAACCATGGTTAGTGGCATGCTCCAAAATATGTTCAGCAATTGCAATGAATGTACCACACTAATGAAATAAGTTGTTAATATGGGGAAAAGTGGGATGTTTGGGGAATGGGGCATATGCATATCCCTTATAATTTTTTATGTAACATTTTATGTAATCTAAGTATCTTCTAGAAAGAAAAATATTTTTAAAGAACTGGTGGACAAACATTTATTAAACAATAATTGAATATCTTTGTCATCTGATATATAGGCAAAAATGAAATAATAATTCCTGTGTTAGCAATGGGAGCTATAACTCTCTAGTTAGAGAATAAAATTTTTTAAAACTGTTTCTTGGTACATTACTGAAGAAAGCAATAGCGATATTTTTGAAAATTGTCATGCCATCATGCAAAATTTTTCATATGGTAGAGTTTATTGAAGTGCTATATATAATTGGAAATATAGAAACAATATTAATGTCCAACAGTAGGATATTTGTTGGATAAATTGTTATACACCACATTTTATAATAGAATACATTCCAAGTATTAATACACATACATACATGGATAGTAATTGATATTTGATAGATAGACAGACAGACAGATATGTTTTACAATGGTCAAATGTACACAGTATATTGCTGAATGCAGAAAACAGATTATAAAACATTATGCATAGTTGGATACTATTTTATACATTATTTTATATATGTATATGTAATTGCATTTAATGCTGCCATTGAATGGAACTTGATATTTTATTACAAAAATTTCCTAAATATTTTTCAATATAAAATAAGTGCTTGGGAAAGCACATAAGTCTAGTGACAATAATGATGATTTCTAATTTTTTAATTGCTTATGTGTCTCGCCCTAACATAAATATGAAATTAAAAATAAAGTTTTTAACTCCACAGGGGGAAACCAACAAAAACAACAACAGAAATGTATTTTCCTAAGTCCTGAAAGACCCATGAAATAATAGTTCATGTCTGTCACTCAGGATCTTTTCTTTTTCTTTTCTTTAGCTCTCACAATTTCCATCTTATCCTGATCTCTGAGTGAGGTGTACTTTAGAGTTCCACCCAATTAATATATCCATGGGCTATGATTTCTGTGATTTACCACTTTGTTTTATCTTATCTAAAATATCCTAAGACCTCAAAATGAGAAATTAACTTAAAGAGTGAATCTGAGCTTGTGGCGCTCTTAGGGAAAATGGTACTGCAGTTATATATTTTTTAAAGGTTCTTGTAGATCAAGGTATGCCTAAATTGAGCTCACATTATGAAATTAAGAGAAGAATGGGCAAGATACTCTGGTAAAGAATAGAGGACAAAACAAATAACGGGGTTAGATCCTCAAGAATCTCTCAGAATAGAGCTAGCCAAGAGAGGCCATGAAAAAATTATTCTTTAAAGACATAGGATATATAAAGTAAGGAGTGTAAAATGCAAGGACATATATGATACTATCAAATTAGTTGAAATCAAAATCTAATGGAAATAGTAATAGAAGATATAAGCTTTATGGATTAAATAGTAGATTAGACATGAATGAAGAGAGAAATCATGAAATTGAAGCTAGACCTGAACTCAGTGCAAACAGGTAAAAGGAGAGAAAAAATGAAGGAGAGATTGAGAGACAGGATGAGAATAAAATGATCATGATTGATCACTAATCCATAGATTTTAACTAAAATTGATAAATAAATAACTTTTTTTCCATTGAATTGTGTGTGACAGTTTGGAAATTTTTGGATTCCAGAAAGGATCATGTTATTGGAGTTAATCCATTCCGGTGGGTGTGGGTCCCTTTGATCAGATGGCTTCAGTGAGGTATGTCCCAGGGTTAGTCTTGGCCCTCTTGCTGTAGTTCTTTATAAATGGATCAGTGAAACAAGAGACACACAGGGAAAAGCAGCAGAAACAGAGAAATCTGAAGAAGCTGGAATTAGTGGAGCACAGAGGCATGGAAAGAGGCCCATGATAAGCTGAAAGCGATGAGGACCAGAGAAGAGGGGAGAGAGAAGCCATATGCCTGATCACCCACAGCTGAGCTCAGGGAAAAAGAGATCTTGGTCGAGAAGGCAGAGACTTCAGCAGAGACTGACCACCATTGTGCCTTGCCACATGGCAGGAGTCCAGAATCACCAGCAGCCAACCATGGATGAGACAGCATCTCAGATGACTGGGACATTTTCACAGCTTCAAAGCTGTAAGCTTTTAACCTGATGATTTCCCAGTATAAGAGCCAATATTTTTCTGGTATTTTGCTACTAGCAACTTTTAGTAAATTAAGACAATGTGGTTTCAAATGTTTTCTTATTTTGAACAATGCTGTATGACTAATGATGCACATGTTTCCTTCTATATATCTATACATATGCCAACAAAATATATTTCTTGGAGTGGGATTACTGGGTTCTAAGAAATGTATTTGTCCAACTTATTTGCTCTTGCCAAATGATTTTCAAAGGAAATCAATTTATACTGCCATCAGCAGTGGGAGATAATTCCTATTACTCCCTGTATTAATCAGCCAAACTGGTGTTGATACAAAATACCAGAAATCTGTTCGCTTTTATAAAGCGTATTTATTTGGGGTAGAAGCCCAGTTACCAGGCCATAAAGAATAAGTTCCTTCCATCACCAAAGTCTATTGACATGTGTTGGAGAAATATGGCTGCTGATGTCTGCAAAGTTCAGCATTCCTGGGTTCCTCTCTTCCCAGGCCTTGCTTCTCTCTGGGCTAAGCTCCTCTGCTAGCTCCAGAAGGCCAGATATAGACTATCAGGAGAATGGCTCGTTTCTCTTCCTAAGGCCATTTTTCTTTCCACATGACCAAGCTCCTCTGTGTGCTTAATTCCCGGGGCTCCAGCTCAAAAATTCCAACATCAAAACTCAACTCTGTCCTTTGCCATGTCTTCATCTGTGCATCCCCACTCATGAAGGGTTAGGGACTCAACACCCTACTGATGTGACCCAATCAAAACCTTAATCATTATTTGATCAAGTAAACCTCTGAATCCAATATAATCTAATGTCCAGAGGAAAAGACCAGTTCACAAACATAATCCAGTATCTATTTTTGGAATTCATAAATAATACCAAATTGCTACACTCCCCTTTTAATTTTTAACCAATCCATTATTTGTGAAGTGGCATCTTATTATTGCTTTAATTTGCATTTCCCTGATTAGGTTAGGTTGAGCACCTTTGCATTTAGCTATTAGCTGTTCAATCTCCTGTTCTGTCAATTGTCAATGTCATTGCATATATTTCTATTGATTGTTTTCTTATTAATTTGAGTGTGATCTTCATGTATTCTTCATACAAATGTGTTTATGCATTTCAAATATGAGCTAAAATATAATTAAGAGGTCATAGCTTCCATTTTAATTTTGGTGTCTTTTGGGTACAAGGTTTTACTTTAGGAAATTTACTACTGTCGTTATTATATGCTCTTTTTGTTTTTTTTTACTGAAGTTTATTTCCTTACTCTGAAGTTATAAAGTTAGTATTAGGGTTCTCTAGAAAAATGGAGCCAATATGATATGCATACATATGTAATTATTAAAGGAATTAGCTCTTTTGCCCAGCAAGTCCAAGTTCCATAGGGCAGGCCAGAAGCTGGAAATTCCAGTGAAGGTGACGTTGTATTCTGCAGTAGAAACATGCTGACTGATGAGGAGGTAGACATATTTTTTGACTGCTGAAATCCTCAGTTCCATCTTAATAATCATGAAATTGATTGGATGAGGAAATACCTCTCATTGCTGAGGGCAATCACCTTTGTTGTTTGTGGATGCAATCAGCCACAGATGCAATCAAATGATATAGATGCTAATCAATCTATGAAATACCATCACAAAAACAATCATGTCAGTGCTGCTTGACAGAAAAACTGTACACCATAAAGTAGCCAAGGTGACATATGTAATTAACCATCACAAAAATGTTTTATGCAAATTCACTATTCTATTTGGCGTGGTACACAAGAATAAAGAAGGGGAGAAAAATAGAGGTAGAGAGAGAGAGAGAGGAAGAGATAGATATATCTACATGTATATACATAGATACATATAAAGCTATCTATAAACTCAAAATATATGAATTTATATGTAAATATATATAAATTTAAAGTATGTATTTGCATATATACTTTTTTATTAGAGAAGTTGTGGGTTTACAGAAAAGTCATGCATAAAAGACAGTGTTTCCATGTACTATCCTATTATTAACACCTTGCTTTTGCATTGTACATTTCCTACAATTGATAAAATGACCTGTTTATAATGGTACCATTAACTATATTCTGTGGCTTACCTTATGGTTCACTGTTAACACAAATTGTGGCAAAACATCATTGTGACATAAATTTAATCTCTATACATTAATTTTATTTACTGATTGGTTTAATTGACCCATTTTTTAAATTGTTTATTCTGTTTTCTGAGTATGGATTGAACTGGAGACAAAAATGGAAATAAGAAGACCAGCTATTGGCTATTTTTCCATAAAATAAATTATGGTGTTTTAAACTATGTTGATAATGAGGGGATGGGACGAATGGTCAGGTCCAGGATTTATTGAAAAACTTGAGCTAATGGAATTTATCAGGTGTTCAAATTATGGTTTTGCAATTGGAGAGTATGATTCCTAAGTTCTTGGCTTAGCTTACTCTTACTCTTTTTAGTGTTTTGGCCATTTCCCCCAAGTGGGTCAGAATAGGTTGAATTAACAGCATTATTTAGGGAGCTGGTGTACAGTTTTTCTGTCATTTGAACATTGTGGAGTCTTCAACTCCCTCCCTACTACAAGGCTCTATGAAGCTGAAATACTAAATGATACTGAGATGAAAGAGCTAGCAAAGCAAGAGCAGAGACTTACTAGGGCATCCAAAGAAATGCTTGTTTGGTCTACTTACAGCAAGGAATAAAAATGTGCAAGTATCTGCAATAAAACTTTGTTTTCCTTTTTTGTCAACATATATTTCCCAGCCTCCCTAATAGTTAGGTCCATGTTTAAGTGATAGCTAATTGAATGTAAGTGGAATGATTAGTGATACTTCAAAATCTGTTCCATAAAAAAGTTCCAGGCTTTCCATTAACATTCAGATCTAATTCTGGATGACTTATATTTATTGCATATGCAGAATTTCAATCAATCTGAATACTGAATTAATGCATTAATCAATTTCTATCCCCACTCCTGCTGATCTGGAAACAAACTAGACTGTTAATTAAATAAGATATAAACTTTTATTGCATTGAATTCATTATAACTTTGCGTCAATTTGTGGCTGAAATCTAGTTCACCACAATTAAAAGAAAAATTGGAATTGGAAGTGGCTTTTTCCATAATATAAACCATAAGTATAGGGAATTTTGGAATTCACAATAATAAAACTTCAGCCATTTGTACTTTTTTTTAGTTTTCATAAGTCTTTTCCATCTTTATTAATTTTCTTTTACTTTGAGTCATGTTTTCATTTATCTTTAGACACTTATATTGAATTTTTTCTCAGCACTCATTGTTTAAATTTTAGAAAGTATTTTTCTTTCTAAGACTCTTTCTTATAGAATCTTGGTCTTGTTTCATGAGTGCAATATCATTTGTTCTCCCTCTAATGATATTAAATCATTATTTTAGGGGGATTCTTCAACTGCTTCTGATTTGTCTCCATTTCCTGTGAGTTCTTTTTATTAATTCATGTGTGTTTGATTTGGCACTCTATCTTTCATTTTAGAAAATTCCTTCAAATATCTGCTGGTGAACTCATATTTACAAATTGTTGAGAAATTTTGAAGCTTCATTGTTATTTGATCAAAAGGTGAACTTGCATTTTCTCATAGAACACTCAATTTGGGGAACTATTTCCCTGTAGATGTTGTTGCTCCAGAAGAGAATCCTCCAGTATCCACTGAACAGTGGTTATTGGGCAATTAATATTCTGGGTATAGCATGAGGGAGAGGGACTAAGGACCTCCAACTTCATTAAATAGACTTTTAGTTAATATTCTTATGTCTAGCATTTGTTAAATCTTTGCCTTCACCTGTGACAAGTATTCTCAGGCCTTGAAATGCTCTCATTCAAATTCTCTATTCCTTTATTCCAAAAATACATATTGGGACTATGAGGTGTCAATTTTGAATAAAAACTGCATTCCTTCCTATGTGGAGTTTTCATTCAAGCAGGTAGAATCATTTAATAAACAGCTAACATCATAATTTATTCTATCATATTTTTCAGGATAATATTGTAATAAATTTATTAAATAACCATTCCATAGTAGGAATCTATTATCAATGTTATGGAAAATGAGCAGAATAACAGGAATTAGGAGAATAGGATGTTGGCTAGGGGTTGTCATTTTAATGAGATTTCCAGGGAGGCCTTCATTAAGAAGGGATTGTGGCAGTTTGAGATTACTTTATGTATCCCAAAAAGAGAAAGACTATGTTTGTAAACTAACCTATTCCTCCAGGTATGATACATTTTGATTGCATTGAATTCAGCTGAGAATCTTTTGATTAGGATATTTTATAAGATTGTTTTATGGCAGGGGTTCTTAAAGTTTTTTGATCTACAGACCCCTTCACCAGTCAGGTAAAAGCCACAGACCCCTTATTAAGTCCACAATATACTTTGTATTATTTAATAAATATATCACACCAACACCAGCATGTCCCCACAAAAATAATGTTTTTATAAAATTTTTATTTAAATTCAAGCTCATTGACACCTTGTTAAGAACTGCTGCTCTAGGGCATTTGATTAGACTACATCAGTGTGTGTGACTCAGGTGGAATTCCCACCCCCTTGCTGGGTCTGATATAAATGGACACTCATTCAGACACAGGAAGAGAGAGCTGTCATTTTTGATACTGCCATGTGACAGGAAGGAGAAGGCTAAAATATCTGAGGCCCTGAGGAGAGATGAGACATTTGCCTGATAGCTTATAGCTGAATTTGAGAAGAGAGCAAAGCAGCTGGGCCTGAGAGAGAAAGCCCACAGAGAAAGGAGAGACAATGCAGACATCACCCTCCATCTTGCTTCAACACATGGCAGCTGACTTTGGTGAGAAAGCATCTCTTATGGTGACTTGAGTTGGGCTTTTCATGCTTGGAGCTGTAAACTTTTACCTCAAAAAAATCCGCATTATAAAAGTAAACAGATTTCTGTTACATTGTATCTGTACCTCTTTGCCAAACAAGACAGGGATGATAGTGAAAACACTTGAAGGAGGTGAATTAGTCTCACAAATGTATGAGAAAAAGTATTCCAATCATATAAGACTGAGGAGGGAACATTCCTGGCATGTACATGGAAAAGATAAAAAACATTGTGGAGGGACCCCAATTAAAAATTGAGAGCTTGGTGTGAGATGGAGTGCAGAGGGGAAGTGGAGTCAGGTTGGAAAGTATCCTACTGGTCCTTTTTTTCTACAGGGAAATAGTTCCCCAAATTGAGTGTTCTAGGACAAAATGGCAAGTTCACCTTTTGATCAGATAAGAATGAAGCTTCAAAATTTCTGGTGCATTGGTGTGGTACATTTGTCATGATTGGTGAAAGCACATTTTAAATTGTACTATTAGCTATAATCCATGTTTTAACGTAGGGTTGAATGTTTAGTATAGGCCCATGAATTTTTTAAATAAAAATATTCTATTGCCATGTATACAAATTAATATTTCTTTTTTTAACCACACTCAAATATATATTTGAGCTATTAATTACATTCACAATATTGTGCTACCATCACACCCATCCATTACCAAATCTTTCTCTTTGTTCCAAATAGGAACTCTGTACATTTTAAGTCTTAACTTCCAATTTAGGATTTAACATCCCCCAAATTCCTACTGCCTATTTAAAGGATTTTAGATTGTATTCTGAATGGGATGGAAAACCAATGGAGAATTTTGATGTTATCGTTTGACTTATTTTAATAATATGTCTTTGGCTGCTTTTCTGAAAATAGAATATATGGACTGAGTTGAAAACAGGGGAACACACAATGAGTCTCAAGCAAGAATCCAGTACAGATGAAAATGGTCAGGAAAAGTATGGTACCATGGAGATGGTAAGAGACTTAGACTTGCTTCATATAATGCCACAATGTCTATTGAAATTTATATCACTTTTCAGGCAATTCCTATTTGATACAACTTTTTTCTACCCTGAAACATGTTAAAGGTATATAATAAGTAAAACTTGCATTAGAGTTGTAGGGAAAGTTATATTCATTATTTGCATGACATAATAGCTTCTCAGAAATTATATGATGTAAAACACATAGAAATTGCTCTCTATGTTTGAATGAACCCAAAATATTTTATGCACAGTGAGAGGATAATGTAGCCTCTTTGTGACTCTTTAGTCTGTGGATTTCCTGGGATATTTCTCCATATTTTGAAGACTTCTTTTGAAAACCGAAGGATGTTGAAATCTTGATGAAGGAAATAGAGAAAAAAAAGGAAAATGTAATAAATACAATAAAAACTCTAAGTGTACAATTCAGAAA
>JAQZBX010096299.1:0-11817 GCA_029593785.1 Cabassous unicinctus
AAAAAAAAAAAAAAAAGACACTGGGGGGAACGTACAGAAGAAGTTGTCACTGTACAGAAAACATAACAGATTTTACAGTGATGAAAGACATAATGAAAATTTTTTTTATTTTTGTATTTTATTTATTATTAATATTATTTTATTTATATTTTTTGTTTTTTGGCTTTGTTTTTGGGGAGATTTTGGATCACAGAAGGGTCACAACTGTGGCAGGGGAGGATCACTGTGCAGGGTGTTGGTGATGGGGGTATGTGTGGGGAGTGGTGCACCTGGGACATGCCTCCATGGCTTATGAATGTGTTCAAGTGGTCATGGGGTATTGTCTCAGTGGTGGAGACCCACACAATAACCAAAAGAATATTGAATTCCCATCCTGGGAATTCCTGCTACATTCTCTAATAGCGCGGCAAAAATCTCCCAAGTACATGGGCAGTGCCTAGCAATGGGGGACAGACCATTATGCCAGGCCCTTGATATTGATGGTTGTTATTTATGAAGCTTGTTCTTATGAAATTGAAACTTAACCTAGTATTATATATTGCCTAAGAGTTACATCCCTGTTGTTAAAATGTGGCCTCTCTCTAAACCAAACTCAGCATATAAAAGCACTACCTTCCCCGCAGTGTGGGACATGACTCCCAGGGATCAGCTTCCCTGGCACTGAGGGATTATTACCAAACACCAACTAGCAATGCATTTGGAAAAAGACCTTGACCAAAAGGGGGAAATATTAAATACAAATGAGTTTTTATGGCTAAGAGATTTCAAAGTGAGTCAGGAGGTCATTCCAGAGGTTATGCTTGTGCACATCTCAGGAGGATCTCATTGACAACCACAGTAAACAGTGCCTCAAATGGGGGCTCCTGAGGACTCTAGAGACATCTAGACACTATAGTCAGGGCAGACAATCTCAGGAATTTGGCACCCTGTCCATGGGCCTTACTTTGTGATATATGCTCCCCTATATATCAGGCTAGATTTAAAATAGATTATTGGAATGAATACAAAGGGGGCAGAAGTTGCATTATTTATGAAATTACTGTTTTTTTTAAGTTGGTAAATCATTCCAGTAATGAAATGGTTAGTAATGTTGGTTTTAGACTTAAGCTTTCAATTAGTGAAGCTTCCAGACTAGGGGCCAGATGAATAAGAAAAGGCCAAGGCTTCTCCCTCATATTAAGTGAGTCTGTGGCCAAAATGTAATAGGATGCTTCTGGGTCATTTTGCAAAGATGTCTCTACAGACAGAACTCTAGGAAAACTTTTTATTTTTCCTCTTCTTAAAGATTTCCTTGGAAGCTTCTGAGATGCCTAATTCAATGGTTCTTGAATTTGCTGCCCTTTGGAATCACCTGGATCTTTAAAAACTGCTGAGATCCGGATTCTACTGTCAGATATTCTAATTCATTTGGAATAGGATGCAACCCTGGCATTGGGAGTTTATTGTTTTTAATTAAACTTTTTAATATTTAGATAATTGTAGGTGCACATGCAATTGTAAGAAATAATATGTAGGAAATAAACTCTTTACCCAGTTTCCCTTGATGCTAACATCTTGCAAAATTGCAATACAATATCACAACCAGGATATTGGCGATGATAAAGTCAAGATATAGACTACTTCCATCACCACAAGCATCCCTCATATTGCCTTTTTTTTTCAGCCATATCCTCTTCCCTTCCATCTCAACCCCCCCTTAACTCTTGACAACCACTAATCTGTTCTCCATCACTATAATTTGTTCAAGAATGTTATATAAATGGGACCCAACAGTATATAAGAGTAACTGGCTTTTTTCACTTAGTATAATTCTCTGGAGATTCATCCAGGTTGTTGTGTGTATCAATACTCCATTCCTTTTTATTGCTGAGTAGAATTCCATGGTGTTTTAGTTTGCTAAAGGCTGCCAATGTAAAATATCAGAAATAGGTTGGCTTTTATAATGGGAATTTATTAGGGTAAAAATTTACAGTTCCGAGGCT
Organism: Cabassous unicinctus; assembly: GCA_029593785.1. Taxonomy (NCBI): domain Eukaryota; kingdom Metazoa; phylum Chordata; class Mammalia; order Cingulata; family Chlamyphoridae; genus Cabassous; species Cabassous unicinctus. Next base: position 1,983 of record JAQZBX010096299.1, read on the forward strand.
ATGAAAATGTCCAAATCAAGGCATCATCAGAGATGCTGTCTCACCAAAGGTTGGCAAATGGCAGGGCAAAATGGTGGCCAGTCTGCTGAGGTCTATGCCTTCCCCTCCAGGCTCACTTTCTACCTGAGCTCAGCTGTAGGTGATCAGGCACATGACTCACCTCTCCTGTCTCCTCCAGAATTCTTGCTTCAGCTTCAGGCTGCTCTGCTGATTCGTCTTTGGCCTCTGTCTCAGCCTCTTGGGGTTGCTCTGCTTTTCTGAGGCTACAGGCAATCCTTGAGTACTCTTTCACATGGCGGGTAAAATGGTAGCTTTTTCTCTCCCCTCTCCTCTGTTTATATAGGACTCCAGTAAAGGATTAAGATCTACCCTGGGTCCTGCAATCTAATTAAGCCCTTAACGTAAGTGATATAATCGAAAGTGATCTAATCAAAGCGTCCCTTAACTGAATCTAATAAAAAAAGCTCCAATATAAATAGGTTTACATGCCCAGGAATGGGTTAACTTAAGAACATAATATTCTGGGGTCCACAAAAGACTAGCACACATGTTGTGGATGTACTATAGTTTGTTTAACCACCTGGATTTGGCTTTTAGAAATAAAGCTGCTATAAACAACTGTGTACACATGTTTGGGTGAAACACAGCTTCCATTTCTCTGGGATAAATGCCCAGGTCCGAACTGTATGCCAAGTGCATGTTCAGTATTAAAGAAACTGCCAAACTTTTCCAGAGTGGCTAAATCATTTTACATTCCTGCCAGCAATTTAAGAGTGACCCAGTTTGTCTGCATGCTCACCAGTATTTGGTATTGACACTATTTTATATTTCAGCCATTTTGATAGGTGTGTAGTGATACTGTATTGTAGTTTTAATTTGCAGTTCCCTAATGACTAGTGATAATAAACATCTTTTCATGTGCTTATTTGCCCCATTTGGTGAAATGTCTCTTCATGTCTTTTGCCCATTTTCTAATTGAATTGGTTTTTTCTTTTTTTTTTTTTTGGTTGTTGTTTATGTTTGTTTTTACTGTTGAGTTTTGTGAGTTCTCTATTTATTCTAAATACTAATCCTTTATACCAGATGAGGATGTTCACTTCCATTTTCTTGTTTGGTTGTGTTGACTTTTTAAGGATGTTCATGACTTCAGAGATTCGCCATGGATATAGAGATAGACTTAAATCTTTCAAAGATTTGAACTGTAAGACTGCTATTGCTTGTCATTAGACCATGTCCTTGATATTACCAGACAAGATAATCTCAAGAAAGAGCTCTCTGCTTATGGGCACATGATGTTGATGGTTATAAGGACAATTTCTGGACTGTCACATACAAGTAATGCAGACTCATCTGGAATTCTAAAGAAGTGAACAGAAATAAACAGTCCATTGAGTAAAGAAAAAAAGAACTTTTGTTATGATAGAAGAGTTCAGGAAAGGCTCAGATCCAAATGGCATTACTACTCATTCACCTGAAAAAAAAAATAGAGAGCCTTAGGCACAACCCCTGGGAATTAGGAGTTATGGGCACTGTAGAACTTATTTAAATATATGGGAAGGAAAACCTTTTGTATAGTGAGAACATCAGACTCAGACAAGGAGGTTTTCACCTAGAACCTGGACCGCCACTTATCATGGCTGGTGCACTAGAGGGTAAGGTAGACTAGGTGAGCTTTGATAGCTCATCCAAACTTCAGTATCTCTGGCCACATAATCCTTCTCTAAGATAAAATACAGAAGCATCCTGGAAAGGAAAAACATAGGCAATTCTGATCCCAAGACGTTTGGGTGGAAAACCAGGAAGGAGCCAGATGACTAGAAGAGGGCTTTCTGTAACTTAAGTTAGAGATATGGACCTGGAAAAGACTTTGGAGGGAGACTGTTATGCTCTTGATAAGTAGACGGAGAAACTGTATTAGTCAGGCTGGACTATCATGAATTAATAAGCTCTGAAATCTCAGTGGCTTAACATAAGAAAGGTTTGTTGTGCAAACTCCATGGATGTTTCCAGTCAGGAGCTTTTTTCCAAACTGTGACTCAGTGACCCAGGCCCCTTCCATCTTGTAACATGGCCATCTTCAACATGGGGTCTCTAAGGTCGGTGAGGAAGGGAAAGAGAGTTCAGGAAAGGCACCTTGAACAAATTAGCCACCCAAACCTGGAGTATGACATGCATCACTTCCACTCACATCCATTAGACAGAATTGGTCAGAAGTCAACCTAACTGCAAGGGAGTCTGGGAAACAGAGAACACCATACAGATATCAGTGCAAACCAATAGTTTTTGCTACAAGACGTCAAAGTCCAGCAGAAAACCATGATTTCATCAAGGCCATTGAGTTAATGGTGACAGAATTAGGATGAGGTCTCAGACAGGATGACCTATAGAGCTAAATGTGGTATATGATAGTATTTGAAACCTTCCCTGACCTGGTCCTGGGCATTCCACCATCCTCATTTGTCACTCCATGCCTGGCATACAGTACCCCAACGAAAACCAGAATTGTTTATAATTTCCCATGCTCATTTGCCCTTTGTCTTTGCCTCAATTTGCCCCTTCCTAAGGTTAAATACCTTCTTCCACTTCTCCAAACTCCTCTTTCAGTCTTAACTAAAGCAACTGTTCATCCAAGAAGCTGATCTCACTTCCTGATTCCCACTCCTCAGATTGGGTTAGGTATTCCTCCTTTGTGCTCCCACATAATTCTATCCATATCTCTATTGTCATAGATACTAAATGTTTTATCATTATCCATTTGTGATTCTGTCGCCCACACTAGATTTTGCACTTCTTAGAGTCAGAGGCTGTCTTATTAATTTTTTAAATAACATGCAGTGAAATTGACTTTTTTTGTATATAGTTCTGCTGATTTTGACACATATGTATTCGTATAATCACCATGATAATCAAGATACAGAAGAACTCCATCAACCACCACGCCCCTGCCCCCCAAATTCCCTTGTGATATTTCTTTGTCATCATACCCTTCCTGCAAACACCCTCCTGGCAACCAGTGACCTAGATGTTCTCCATCACTATAGTTTTGTCTTTTTGAGAACAGTTAAATGGAATAATGAAGTATGTAACCTTTTGAGGCTAGCTTCTTTAACTCAGTATAATATTGTTGAGAGTCATCAGGTTGCCATACGTATCAAGTATTATTCCTTTTATTGCTGAGTATTATTCTATTGTATGGCTATACCACAGTTTGTTTATTCGTTTACCCAGTGATAGACATTGGATTTTTTTCTAGCTTGGGGCAATAATTAATAGAGGTACTATAAACATTTAAATAGGTGTTTTTGTGTATATATGAGTTGTTTTTTCATCTCTAGGGTAAATACCCAGGAGTGGGTCACATGATAAGTGTATATTTAACTTGATGAGAAACTGCTAAACCATTTTTTCAGAATGGCAGTACATTTTGCATTCATACAAGCAATGTGTGAGAGACCCAGTTGCTGTACATCTTATTTTTAGCACTTGGTACTATTAGGATTATTTTAAGCATTCTAATAGGTATGTATTAGCATTGCATTGTGGTTTGATTGCATTTCCTCCACTGGCTAATGATATTGAGCATCTTTTCATGTGCTTACTTGCCTTTTCATATGTCCTCTTTGATGAAGGGTCTGTTCAAAGATACAAGTCCCTGGTGTATATGTGACTTGCAAATATTATCCCTGTTTTAGTTTGCTAAAGGCTACCAATGCAATATACCAGAAGTGAGTTGGCTTTTACAATGGGATTTATTAGGTTAAAAGCTTATAGTGGGAAGTGGGTGTGGCTCAGTGGATAGAGCTCCCGTTTACCATATGGGAGGCCCCGGGTTCACTTCCCTGGGCCTCCTTGTGAGGGCAGGCCAGCCCGCGCGGCGGCGTGGTGGGCTGATGCAGCAAGACCTCACAACAGGAAGCGGGTGTGGCTCAATGGATAGAGTCCCCGTTTACCATATGTGAGGCCCCCCGGTTCGCTTCCCCAGGCCTCCTTGTGAGGGCAGGCCAGCCCGCGCGGCGCGGTGGGCTGATGCAGCGGGACCTCACAGCAAGGGGGAGATAAGCAGACACGGAGAAAACACACAGCGAATGGACACAGCAAGCACAAGCAGCAAGGGGGGATAAATAAATAAATAAATAAATAAATCTTTAAAAAAAAAAAAAAAAGCTTATAGTTCTAAGGCTGGGGAAAATGTCCAAATCAAGGCATCAGGCAAAGCTCTCTCCCCAAAGGTCTCCTGCTGGCAATCCTGGACTCCTGCCTCATGGCAAGGCACAATGGCAGCTCTGCCAGTCTCTGCCTTCTCCTCCAGGCTCACTTTCTCTCCTAGCTCAGGTATGGGTGATCGGGCACATGGCAGGGAATATTGGCATCATCGGCTCATCTCTCTCCTCTCCTCCAGGCCTCATTGCTAGTTCTGCTTTGGCCTGCTCCATCTGTGGCTTTTCTCTCCCGGGTTCATTGATTTCAACTTCTAGGGGCTTCTCTCTGTCACTGCAGCTTTTTCCCTGTATCTCTGTTTTTTTTATTCCTCCATTTATAAAGGACTCCAGTAAGAGTATTCTACCCACACTGGGTCACACAATCTAATCAAAGGCCCTTAACTAAGTAATTTAATCAAAAGATCCCACCTCTAATAGGTTTATTCACACAGGAATGGATTAGCTCTAAGGACATGATTTTCTGGAATCTACCCAGATTCAAACTGTCACAATCTCCCAGTCTATAGCTTGTCTTTTCACTCTCATAATAACATCTTTCAAAGAGCAAAAACTTTAAATTGTGATGAAATCCAATCTTCATTTTTTTTACTTTATTGATTTTGCCTTTGGTGTCATGTCTAAGAACACGTGGCCTGAGGTTTTGTTCATTTGTTCATTTTTTTTCAGTCTTTTTTCTCTTTTTTTGTTACGATTGGATAATATCTATTGAGCTTTCTTCAAGTTCACAAGCTTTTTCCTCTGTCATATTTATTCTATTTTAATCCCATCAAGTGAGGAGTTTTTAATTGCATTTTTTCAAGTTCTAAACTTTCCATGTGGACTTTATTTATATTTTATATATATATTTCTTTATATTTTATATTTCCTTGCTGAGGAAATTGTTTCAGTAGTGTTTGCTTTTACTTCTTGGAGCATTTTTATAATTGCTTCTTTAAAGTCTTTGTCAGATAATTCCAACATCCTTGTTATCTTATCATTGGTAACTATTGTCTTTTCTCTTTAGGGTTGAGATTTTCCTGGTCTTTATATGACAAATAATTTTGGATTGTATCCTTAGCATTTTGAATATTATGATGAGTCTCTGGGCCTCATTTAAATCCTATGGAATGCTGACATTTTTGTTTCAGCAAGCAATCAGTTCAGTTGGATTCAGGCCACAAGATCTGCCCACTCTTTTGTGGGTTATAGTTTCAATGTCAGTTCTGTTTTCAAAGACTTTGCAGTGCTATTCAGACCTGACTAATGTGTATGCCACCTGGCGGCCCGTCTCGTACCTGGGAAATTGACTCTCAGTTTTCAAAGTCTAGAATGGGCTCTGCAGTGAGCCCAGGATTTCTTAAACAGCTTGATGGAGTCACTTTCCAAGCTACTCTTTCTTTGAGATTTTCCTGGTACTTTCTAGTTCTCCGGAATTTCTCTTTTGGGTCCACGAGCTAGAAACCTGAGTCTTTACTTATTCTGCTCTGCTGTACATTTCCCATAACTGCACTCATATTTGGGGCTGTTGTAATCACTCACCAGAGGGGGAATGGACCCCCCACCCAACCAATGATTGGTTTGGATATTGAGACTGCTGATGCCACACATGCACCCAAAGGGTATGAAAGAGTTTATTACTCATATAATGAGGCTTTCTAGGGAGAGCAGGGTGGACTCCCAGGCTGATCTGAAAATAGCTGGAGAGAGCTGGGAAAGGAGACTAGCTTGGTTTTTATGATGACTAGGGAGTAGGGCTGAGGTGAGGGTTCCTGTATACCTGCCTGGGCTTGTATGATTTGAACTTCTCACTAGTGCCAAAGGAGCACCTGAGCTGTCGTATCAGCTTGCCCAGAAGTGGGGCAGAAGGGGGAGGAGGCATGGTGGGACTTGAAAGCTGTCAGCGGTTAAACATCAACAATAAAGTCAGCCTCCATATTACAGGGGCCAACTGGCAGGAAGACAGAGATAAAAAGCAGCAGGTATTTGTGCCACCTTCTTGGGAACACAGTTCTGATCTGAGAGGAAGGTTGTCCTCCCTCAGAGTTTTAAGTGTGTAAAGGCCATCACAAACTGGGTTATAAGAGATAAGAGAAAGAAAAAGAAGGAAAAAGGAAAATGGGGATTTTCCCCCATTTTCTCCAGACATTGGGAAATGCCTACCCCACTCTTCATACCAGAAGTAGAAGGTTTCTCCTGGTCCTCTTTCTGACCTTGCCAATGCCCACTTCTAGGTTTTTGGGCTGCCTTGAGGCCAAGGTGTGGAATACCAGAGGAAAAAGAGCAGCAAGGTGACACTATCCAGTGAACTTTGAATTCTGGTCTTTTCCCCAATCCACCTGCTCTGTCAGAATATGTGACACTGGCTCCATGCATTCTGAGGTTTTATAATCACATTCAGTGTGCCGCCAGAAAGACAAGGTGGTGTGTGTTTACTCCATTTTACATGGAATCAGAATTCATCTTATTTAATTTTATGCCTCCTCTGCCTAGTAGAGTACCTGGTACATTGAAATCACTTAACGGATGTTCACTGAATGAAAAATAATTAATGAATTAATGAGTTAAAGTTTTATCATTTATTTACAAATAGCACAAAAATACTCATGTTTCCAAAGAACAGATTTCCATGACCAGGCCATGGTCAATCTTCATCCATTCTCTTCCTAGGAGACTGAGGGATGCTACATGCCTAAGTTACTTTAAAAAAAAATCTGTATTGTTGAATCTTTAAAACAGATAAGTCTTTCAAAACCCCAAAGTTGTAGTGTCTCTAGTGAGAGTTTCGATTAGATAGGTTTGAATGAACTTTCTTAAACTCTGTTCCTCTCTTGCCTGTTCTAAGATTAAAATAAAATAAAACAAAACTGACAAATCTTTTTGAGACCAGCAATTCCTTCTGTTGCACATGTTTATAGTATAGGTGTCCCCCAAATAGACTGAGCTGTATGTTTAAAAAGAACACAGCAGAGCTCTGTCATTCATTTATAGCCTTCTGACTGGACTACATATAATTATTGGATTCAGTTAAAATCATAATGCTTAAAAAAACCCACGTAGTTGAATAATAGGCCCTTTTATTTCTGCCTCTTCAATGCTAAGCTACTCTGACCCCTGACTGCAATAGAACTTAGCTGATGAGTCCAACATAAAATAGACTCCAACCCATCTCCACTCTTGAATTTGACTTTGCCAGGGACCACGGGAGTCAAGGGGACCTCTGTATGTGATCAGAATTCCCATGAGAGTCAGGAAGGGACTGATGATTCATGACCTAAAACAGCCCAAAGGGACTCATCTTCTCTTTTTAACTTTTTATCAGTGTGAGGAATTTTGAAAACCGATGCTGATGGGGCCAAAATTCCCATCGTGAGCTGAACAGGATCCTTGACAGAGAGGAAACACGAGCTTCTGAGAACCAAGAGCCTGCCTTGTTTGCATAGAGGCCACACCAATGGAGAAGGGCATCCAGCCAAGTAGGTTGTTCTCACTTTTAAAGGTATCAGGGATTTGACCCCCTTCTGAAGAAACTTTTTTTTTTCACTCTGCCTGATTCCATAAGAACAAATCCTTTATCTACTCTGAGTCATCGAATGCCATTTCTTTCTGAGTCTGGTTTTCTCTGCTCCCTTTTTGTTCTCCCTCGATGCTTCAGCTTATTGAATGGAGTATTCTGTCTGGTTTATCACAGGTATGAGTTGCATTCGTATCTGAGTTCTCTTTTATGGCAGGTTTGGCACTAAACAGGGAAGTTAAAACCTTCCATAAGTCAAATCCAGTTCCCGGGAGCTCCAGGGAACCATTTATGCACTTTCGATACAGAAATTTTTTATTTTATCTGAGCTTCCTATCATTTACTGCAACCTGGAACATATTTGGTTGTACAAGATTTTGTTGACGAAGATTAGTCTATTTAGAGAATCCAAGCCCTGCCCCAAACTGCACGATCCCAAAGGCACAGTAACGTGCTGCAGTACAGCCTCCAGACTGGCTCTTCTTTCGTCTGAGGTAACCCTCTGAGGAGGCTTCTGAGGGTGGGTTTTGGTCCTCTAAGAACCTGGCCCCTTTGGGACCTCCCTGCCTCCTCTTTTCTCTGGCTGCCAGCGGAAATGTTTGTTTTCATTTATGCCTTCATTCAGCTAGTTGGGAAGAAAATGAAACTATGTGCGGTTTTTGTTTATGATTTTGTTCCCTTTATCCCTCTTTAACTCCAAATGCAAAGTGAAGGAGATTAGAATCATATATGCATATTTACTACAAGTAATGCGAGTCCCCAAATTTTCTTTCATTGTAGAGGTTTCTCCCCTCATAAGAAATGCGCAAGTAAAACATGTTTGTTGTAGAAACATTAGAAGAGAAAAATAAAAAGGAAAAAGAAACATCCAAAGATTTTTTTCCCCCAATGTAAATCAGGCTTCTCCGGCACTTGACTCTTTTTGGTCTTTCTGAGACGTGGCTCCTGCTGACTCTCACCCACTATTGTCCTGTCCCTGCATCCTGAGGCTGGCCCTAGCAACCACGACTCTTTTTTTTCAAACCATTTTAGGTAAGCTGCTTTAAGGAAAGTTTTCTCCCAAACAAATTAAGGAACATGTGTCCATAACAGAACAAAATATTTATTTATTTATTTATTTATTTATTTATTAAAGATTTATTTACTTTATCCATTTTAAACCACCCCCTTCCCCGTTTTGCTGTTTTGTGTCCATTTGCTGGGCAATTCTCTGTGTCTGTTTCCTGCCATCTCCTCTCATCCTCCTCCTCCAGTCTACTCCAGGAGTCGATACTGCAGACTTCCGATGTAGGAGAGAGGTGTTCTGCCACCAGCGCCACCTCGGTTCCGGGTTTTCGGAGCATCTCGTCTTGTCTCTCCCCTGCGTCTCTCTCTTGTTACATCATCATCTTGCTGCACGGCTCCCGGGGCCTGGTGGCTCACCGGCACACAGAGCCTGGCACCCATGCGTCTTCTATATATATATATATTTTTTACTTTACCAGGAGGTTCCGGGGATCAAACCCAGGTCCCTCCACATGGCAGACGGACGCCCAACCATTTGAGCCACATCCGCCCCCACAGAACAAAATATTTAAAAGGACAATTTAAACAACTATCTTATAAGGAAGCGGTGTCTTGCGGCTTCCTCGCAGCTTCTCAGGTGGGCTTCCTCTGACCAGCCTCAGTTCTTATGTTTCTTGGCCGTCTGTGGTGATGTGGCTTTAGTGGCTAATTTTCTGAGCTCCCTTCTTAGATGCCCTGAGCTGTGGTTCCTTGCCAGGCCTGACCAGTTTCTTCCAGTTCTTAGCCCTGTGAGAAGTTTCCTTTCCTTCTGTGTTCTTAACCCTACTTCTTAAACTCCTCTTCCATTGCAAGTATAGCAGATACAAATCTCAGTTCCACATACTCAGGAAGGCAAGAAATTCTATATATTTCATTATTGTATAACCTAATTTATTTTCTACTTCTAACCTCCATGTCTTCCAGCAGCAGAAGTTTAATCTACCCATGAGAGATTTATACCCCCCCCCCCACATACACACTCCACTTAGGGGTGGTCAACTTGTGTGGGTCACTTTATCCAGGCTAGCATCCCCCTGAGGAGGCCCTGATCCTATCTAGCCTTTAGTTCTTGGGATATGCA
>JAQZBX010096300.1:0-11814 GCA_029593785.1 Cabassous unicinctus
TTCACACCAGAAATGAATCAGATGAGTATCATGCAAGTGGTAAAGTCTTTATGAAATCCTATGCCCTTAAATGTTTCAATGGATCTGATATTGAAGAAAAACCCTATGAAAATCATATATGTGTTAAAGGCTTCAATCAATCTTCAGGCCTTAGGGAGCATGAGAAAATTCACACTGGAGAGAAATATTATTAATGTCTTCTATGTTGGAAAGCCTTTGCCTTTTCTACTAGCCTTAGACAACATGAGAGGATTCAAAATGGAGGGAGATCCTAAAATGCCATCTATATGGGAAAGACATCCCCCACTGTGGTGATCTTAGAAAACATGAGATGACTAACACTTAAGTGAAACCCTTTGAATGCCATTTATGTGAGATATCTTACCAGAGTAGTTCTCAACTTAAAGGACATGAGAAAACTCACACTGGAGAATGTGTTCTTTATGGGAAAGCCTTCAACAATTGGTCCCACTCTAGACAGCATGAGAGGATTCACATTGGAAAGAAAGCCAAGAATGTCCTTTATGTGGGAAAGCCTTCAATTATTTTGATGATGTCTTGATTAGGATGTTTCCATAACTTCAGAACTGTAAGCTTTTACCATAATGAATTTTCCTGTATAAATGCCAACCCATTTCTGGTACTTTGCAATGCCATATAAGTGGCAAACTAAGAAAGCAGTCTTATTTAAAATACATAGATTCAGAGAAATTTGGAGAACTGGGGTGATCACTGCACACTGTATAGTGCAAGTATAAATTTTAATTCAAAAAAGTTTTATTGGGATTCTCCCCAGATCAGCATTGAGGGGTAAATTCTTCCACATTTGTACTCAGCAACTGAATGCATTTCTTGGAGGACAAAGTAAGAGTAAAACTACATAATTAATGGCGCATCAATGGAAATTATATTACAGATTATCAAGGCTTCACCACACATAAATATTCACTCTCTTCATCTCACCTCTAGTCCACCATTCCTACATTAATACTAATAAATATTCATCTCCAGATACTTCATGGAGTCCAGGTACATCTTGCCTGGATCATTGATTAAAAAGGATGGGGAACACTTACCTCACTGGTGCTATATTTATGTCCCAGAGGAGTCAAGTAAGTAAGCTCAGTAAGATTATTGAGTTAAAACTATAATTTTGTTTAGTACAGTAGATTAATGGTGGATGAGAATGAGAAGAGATATGTGAATAATGGGCTCGGTCTCCCAGTTCCTGAATGGAGCACTCAGGGAAGAATTGGTTTAACCCTTTTTGTGGAGCTGGCTGAACAAAATAATGTAAAAGACAGGTAGCAATAAAAATGGATGTGGCTACACAACTTTAGGATGACCAGTTAAAGGCTTTATATTCTCACCCTATATAAGAGAGTAATCTTTTGCACTGAGTAAGGGATGGCACATATTTTTAAATTATCCTTAGGAGTGTTAATCCTGATGTGTTTCTCCTTCATTAGAGCAGAATGGGATGTGCTAAATGTAATTTGAAATATGTGAGTGTGTTCTCCATAAGCAGGACCTACAATACCTTGTTTGCTCTTATTTCATAATCTTAACAATCATGTCTTTTTATTTTAGTTACTGGAATATCATGTGTTTTTCATGTTTTATTGATGTAATGTGTTATTTTGATGGGTTTCCTAATATTAAACCATTCTTACATTCCTGATACAAATTTCATTAGGTAATAGTGTTAATCTTTTTTTTACAAGCACTTGAGATCATTTGGGTAATATTTTGTTCTATATTCATGAAGAATTCTTGTAAATTATTTTTATTTCTTGTGATGCCTTTATTTGGCTTTGGTATCATAATTCTTTCCTCAAAGAATGACTTAGGAAGTGTTTCCTCCTCTTTAATTTTTTGGAAAAAGTTGAGGGGAATTGAGTTAATTCTTTGAATGTGTGGTGGTATTCACCAGTAAAATCATGTGATAGTGAACTTCTATTTATAGGGAGGCTTTTGAGTACTGATTCAGTCTCTGTACTTGTTATTGGTCTTTTGAAAATTCCTCTTGAATCAGTAGTGATAATTTGGGTGTTTCTAAGAATTTTTCCTTTTAGTCTGTTTTTTTTTAATTTGTAGGTATAAAACTGTTATAATATTCTCTTATAATTCTTTTTATTTCTTTAACAATATTTGTTATGCCCCTGCTTTCATTTCTTCTACTTATTTACATCTATATTTTTCTTTGGCAGTCTAGCTAAAAGTCCGTCCATTTCATTTATATTCATACAGAACCAACTTTTGATGTCATTGATTCTCTCTGCTTTTTTAAAGCATCTAATTTGGATTTCATTTTTCTCTTCCATAAAAGGTATTATTTCTTTACTTCTGAAAACTTTGTTTTAACTGGATCTTTCTTTAACTAGATCCTGAAGGTGTGAATTTAAAATATAGTTTTGAGATCTTCTTTTCTAATGTGACTCAAGATCCAGCATTTCTTCAGAACTACCTAGGCTGCATCTCATAATTTTAGATATGTGGTCTTTTCATTTTCATTTGTTTACATTTTCTATTTTCCTTTTTGATTTCTTCTGTAACCCGTTGGTATTGAAATATGCCATTTAATTTCTACATATTTTCAAATTGTCTATTTTTCCTTTTTTTGACACACATATTCCCCATAACTATTTTTTAATTTACTTTATCTTTTATGTTTCACCTTTTTAATCCCTTATTTCCTATTGTGTATATTGAAAGATGTTTTCCTTGTAATTATCTTGGTTATGCATTGAACACCTTAAAAACATATCACTCAAATAGCGAATTTCAACTTGTGTATGTGTTATCTTAATTTTAACTACAAAAATTAGTTTGAATTTATACTATTAATAAATATGATATACAAATTATGTTCCTGTACTCTCAATACCCTTCATTCTGTTGTTTTGCCCTGAATTACACCTTTATAACCGTGTGCATAAGGACATAGGCTTAAAATTATTTTTTTATAAATTTTCATTTTAAATCATATTAGAAATAAAAAGTGGAGTCACGAGCCAAAAATATTCACCCACACAGTTACCCTTATTTCTTCATAATGTTTAAGTTACTGTCTCGGGTCATTTACTTTCAATTTGAATGACTGTTTTAAAAACTTTTGTAGGGATGATCTATGAGCAATAAGCTCCCTTGGCTTTTGTTTATCTAGGAATGTCTTAAATTCACATTCACTTTTGAAGAACAGTTTTGCCAGATATTGATTTCTAGATTGAAAGATTTTTTCCCCTTGTTACTTTCTCAATCTGCCATTCCACTGCCTCCTGGAATCCATGATTTCTCCTGGGAATTAGCTCTTAATATCCTTTAGGTTCTCTGGAAATTTATGAGTAGCTCTTCTCTTTCAGTTTTCAGGATTCTCTCATTACCTGGCTTTCAACTGTTTTAGTACTATCAAACAATGTGGTTATTTGTAAGTAATTTCTATTTGAGTTTTTTGAGTTATGTGGAAATGCATATCAATATCTTTCATCGAACTTGGGAGACTTGTCTGTTATATATAAAATACTCTTCTTGACACGCCTCACATTCTTCTGCTTCTGGGAATCTCATAATTCTTATGTTTGTTCACTTGATTATGCTCTAGAGGTTTTCTTTTTCACTTTTATTCATTATTTTTTGCTTATCTCTCCAGATTGAATAATTGCAATTATTCTATATTCAAGTTGGCTGATTTATTTTTCTGTCTGCTCAAATCTGCTGTTGAACCTATGTAGGAACTTTTTAAAAAACATTTATTATATTTTTCAAATCCAGAATTTCTGGTTTGATTCCCTTTAAAATTTCTAACTCTTTATTAATATTATCATTTTTCATAGGTCACTCCCCCAATTTATTTTAATGGAATCTTCAGATTTTCCTTTCTACTCTTTAACTAGTATTTCGAAGGATTTGTTTCTTCAGGGATGGTTTCTATTCCTTTATTTAATTCCTTTGAATCGTCCATTTCTCTTATTTCTGCATGTGCCTTGTGATTTTTTGCTGAAATCAAGACATTTTAATATTTTACTGTGTTAAATTTGGTATGAGATTTCTCTCTAACCCTTCAGGTTTTTTTAGTTGTGGTTGTTATTGAGGGCTGTAGCAAGCTGTTTAGCAAATTTCCAAGACTAGTGTTTTCATTGAGATTCCCTTTAACACCAGGAGATAAAATTAATAATAATAAAAACAACTGATCGATTCTTTGCTGTGTTGGATCTCTTCTCACCACTGAGGAAGACCTGCCCTAAGCCTAGTGATCAGCCTAAGGTGAAAGCTTAGGCTATTCAGATATTTTATTTTATTTTAATGAAGTATATCATTCATACATGAACATACATAAACAATAAGTGTATGGTAAGAGTTATGAACTTACAAAGCAATCATACATAACATCATATTGGGATCCCATACATCACAACTGGGTGAAAGATTACAGCTGAAACATATAAAATACATCTATCGTGACTCAAAAGTGCAATTTTAGAGTGTTAACTTTAGGAGGATTGAAAATTCAGGTGAACCAGTTTTTATCGGGAAACTTAGAACTGTGCATACTCATGTGCAAAAAATCTGAATGTTCATGCTTTCCTAAATGACTGTTGTATCAGCTTTATTTCTATGTATTTGCACAGCCTTACCTACTGATTCTCTTCCCAAGTAAAATACAGAATCAGAAATGCAGAGATGAGAGTTTAGATCATTTTAAGACTGCCACCAAGCCCAGAAACAGTGGGAGGTGGACTGTAAAAAAGCACAAGACTTCCATACCATTTTTAAATTGTTCTTTTTCTTGATTCAGTATCCACTTTGTTTCTGTAATCTTTGGTTGTAAAGAGTTTGTAGAACATTGGTTTTGACTATTTCTTCTCTCTTGTGTTTTTCGGTGAGATGGCATTTTAGAACTACTATCCTGCTAATGTTAACCCCCACAATGTTTGTTTTTGACACTCTCATAATGTGATAGCTATTTTACTGGATTTATGTGTTATTATTCTGCTGAACTGATATATTTATTTATACATAAGTGAAAATTAACAATATGTGGTGAAACATAAATAAGAGATAGTGTAAATACTATCTCTAGTATACATTCACATGCACTTTAATGGCTATGATGAAATTTAGAGTGTATATATTTTTGTTTAGAGGAATAGAGGGAGTCACACTTGAACAGAGAAATAGAAGGGTTTAAGCAGAAATTGGGGAAAAAATCAATAAAATATTATGGAAATACAGCACATTCTTGTACCTCAATGAATAAACGCTACATATGGATAAAAGTATTCATTCATGAATAAGTAAAGGTATATTACAATAAAAATCTTTTCTACTGTAACCAAATGTATGATTGGAACTGTTACTACATCATAGTTAAGATCATCCCTGACTCTAAAGCAATGTCAAGTCATTCTATTCACATAATTTCACCCTGTAAACTCTATGTGAGAGACACGCATTTGATAACCATAATTACCCTACTAACCTGTGCCATGTACTCTGGCAAACACTATGGGTACTGATATGAATAGGAGACTAAGAGTCTAATAAGGAGAAAAGAACAAGATATCTAGCCATAAAGTAAAGTAGTAACTAAAGTCAACATGCTCAGAATGTGTATTTAAGTTAGTGATATAGAAATGAATCAAAGCCACAAAGGTGAAAATTTCTGTCTCAGAATTTCTCAAAACAATATAATTGTGGTCTTAGTGATATAGAAATGAATCAAAGCCACAAAGGTGAAAATTTCTGTCTCAGAATTTCTCAAAACAATATAATTGTGGTCTTAGATGTCTAGTGTACTTTTTCATATAGGGCTTATTCAGATCAGAGCCATGTTTCAATAAAACAGAGGTAAATTACTTAGAACAGTATATGTCATTTGATAAAAATATTCTTTAAGAAACCCATGTCATGACACCATGTGAAAAAAATGGGAACTTCCAAAGAGTTTCAGAACCAAGACTGGGGATAATTTTGAGAAATCAGAAAAACGGACAAAGGAGAAAATTGCAGATACCAAAGGGAAAGTAAAAAGCTTAATAAAGGGACTTGCTTAAAATAGAAAAGATTGAAACTTCAGAAAATAAATAGAAACAGTCAGAATCTAGTTAATAATCACAACAAAGAATCTCAATTTTTTTCTCTGATGCTTTCAGTTCTGCTTCCTGGTTCCCTTTTACAGATACAGGAAAAATGAGCTATACTTGGCTTCTTCCCCAAGGAAAATTTTCAGGGTTCCCTTTATGTCCTTATCCCTTTTGATGTTTAGGCTAATGTGTCAACTTAGCCAGGTAATTGTGCCCAGTTTTTTGGTCAAGCAAGCACTGGGTAAATTGTAATGTGAGGACATTTATTGGCTTTAGTCACCAGTGAGTTTACTGCATAGATGGCTGATTACATCTACCATCAACCAGGGAGATTGCTATTTAGCAGTGAGTGATGTTTTATCCAATCAGTTTAAGGCCTTAAAAGGGAAGTGACTTCAGCATTCAGAGAGAGTTTCCTGCTCATCTTTGGACAGCCAACATCTCCCAGAAACTCATCAAGGACCGTCACTGGACTTTCATCTAGCCCTTGCTTTGAAGGCTGCCTGCAGAACCTGTACTTGTGCATCCCCATGGTCACATGAGAGACTCTTGTAAAATCTCATACTATTTACAGATATCTCCTGTTGAATCTGTTTCCCTAGAGAACCTTCATGAATATATCCTGGTACCAGGAGTGGTTCTTGAGGAACAGAATCTTAAACATAGGATGTCTGAGTTGGGTCTGAGAGGTTTGGAATTGGTTCTCTGCTCTAATTGGACTCAAGGGTGCTAATGACTCCCTTTCCAATAATGAAGAGGTCTCTAGCAGCCCTTGGTGTGAATTGCCAATGTATATCTCCATTGCCAATGGAGATATCATCCCTGGATTCCCTTACTTCCATGCTTAAAAGAGGCAAGGATCTGTTTGAGAGTATTTTCAACACCACAACAGAGTTTTGTGGAGTCAAAGGTATAATGATGTTGGCTGGCTTCTCATAGATAGATACCCTTGATACAGATACAAAAGAAAGAGATGGGCTAAAGCCTTCAAATTTGCAACTTATATTCAGCATGAATAATGTGAAAGTTTCTATGTGGGCTCTGAAAGAAAATCTTGTCTCCTGCGACCACAGGCTTGAGATATCTGAGAACTTCACTCAGACTGTCATTGTACAAGTAGCAGAGTTACAAATGAAACTAAAATCTCAACCCTGCAGGGTATCTGTGGTTAAAGTGAAGGCATTGATTGGAAAGAAGTAGAACCCTGAGGATTGGGATAGAGACATATGGGATGATGATAATAAATTCTGCTGAGGCTTTAACAGATAAACCTGTGATGGCCTGCCCTGTGAGGACCACCCTTTGTCAACTTTGTACCACCCAGCTTCCAGCCTTCCCCAGGGAGTGTGGAACATCTTCCAACCCTAAGGCGGTTGCCAGCCAAACTAAAGTCTGTACTGCCTAGCCTCTGGCCGGCCTCAGGAATTCTGGACCTCCTCCCAGTCCTGAGGCAGGTACCAGCCTAACTCCAGAAAGAACTACCCAACCTCCACCCTGCTCTGAGGAATCTGCCTTCCATCCCCTGCCTGAAGAGATTAACCTTCTTTTACCAGACAATAATGTAAAAGAATGCCTTGAGGTCAGTAGCTTGCAAGATATTTCTAATCCTTCTCCTTATTCACCCCCACCACTCCTCTTCACTTTGAGATCTATTACTAGACTGAAATCATAACAAGACCCCAAAAGTGAAATACAAAGTTTGACCAATGAGGAAGTACAGTATACTCTAAAAAAAACTGCATAAGTTTTCCAACATATATAGACAGAAATCAAGGGAATATATGTGGAATGGATACTAAGTATGGAATGGATAATGGTGCAAGGAATATAAAGTTGTATCACACTGAATGGATCACACTGAATGTATTGATATGGGCCCACAGAAATTTTGGATGCAGTGCTGTAGCTCAAGGGGTTACAATGGGCTCTAACTGTATGTTCAAGTGGCTGACAGAAACATGGGCCAAAAGATGGCATAGCATGTCTGAGGTTGAGATCCCTGATTTGCTTTGGTATACAGTAGGAAAGGAAAATCAAAGAATGGATTTACTATTTAAGACTTACACACCCACCCCAAGAATGTGTACAGGCCACACCTTTAACCAGGACTGTGAGGAATAAATGTTCAAGACTAGCTCCATTTTCCCTGAAGTGTTTCATGGGTGCTTTTCTCTGTAGTCCAGATATTACTGTATGAAGGGCTGAAATGGAATTAGAATCCTTAAACATTATGAGGATGATCAGATCTCAGACCAGTAATATTCAAGTACAGGCAGATAATTACCAAAGACAAGGTGGGCATGACTAACACAATGAAAAGCAGATTCAGAGCAGCACTCAAAATAGTCTGAGTTACATAGAGGTATGGTATTGAATAATAGATCATGGGGTAGCTAAAATGAAATAGATGTGCAGTCTATTAAATTTCTTCTGATGCTGTAAAAGCAGAAGAGTTCCAGGTCTACTGAACAAAACCCCAACTCAATTTACAGATGCAAAAAATCATGGCCCCTTAATCAAGTCCCAGAATTGGGACAGTTTACATACCCAGAGCCTCTTGAATGAGGAGAAAGCCAAGTCCCCTTGGGGAAGGATCCTGTTAAACTGCCAATAATTTATACTGTTAATCTTCCTCTCACCTTTCCCTCAGGAGGCCTATGGCATTTTACCAGAGTTACTGTACATTGGGAAAAGGAAATGATCAGATATTTTTTGGATTATTAGACACTGGCTCAGAAATGACATTAATTCCAGGTGATACAAAACATCACTGTGATTCACCAGTCAGAGTAGGGGCTTATGGAGGTCAGGTGATTGATGGAGTTTTATCTCAGGTTCATCTCACAGTGGGTCCAATGGGTCTCTAGACCCATTCTGTGGTTATTTCTGAAGTTCCAGAATGTATAAGTGAAATAGACATACCCAGTAACTGGCAGAATCCTGACATTGGATCCCCGATTTGTGGAGTGACAGCTATTACAGATGGAAAGGCTAAGTGGAAGCCATTAGAACTGCCCTTGCTTAGCACAATAGTAAATCAAAAGCAATATTGGATTCCTAGAGTGATTGCAGAGATAAGTGCAAGCCTGGGTTCAGGGAGTTTGGAAACCAGGTCCTAAGACCCTCTGTCCCTTTGTTGCTGGACCCTGGGTTGCCGATTCCAACACAGACGGAGCACTTACTGCTGAGCCCCCAAACAACTACTGCTGTGAGCTGTGCTGAGCTGCCTGCGTGATTCCGAGTCGGATGCAGCCAGAATCGCAGCCTGGCAAAGCGGAAACCTCAGGCGACTGTGGTGCAAATTACCGACAGTGTCTGGTGCCCACAGCTCTAGAAGCTGAAGGAAGGAGAACAAGGCCCGTGGCTAAGAGGACACGATAGAGGTCTTCTCTCGCTGGAGAGGGACACAACGATTGGGGAAACCTCTCTTTACTCTCGCCCAAAACAATCATGTGGTGCAGGCAAAGCTCCAGGAACCCGATAGTGCGACTGCTGCAGGAGGATTGAGAATTTTGCTTCCCCCGGATCATCTACTGTGCGCCAGTGGACTGGGAGTTTTAGTGTGGGCGCTTCTTCTTTCTTTCTCTTTCACAGTCCTCTGCTGGGGTTTGTCCAACAGTGCTTCAACCCATAGTACAATCAATTCAACTTTGAAAAATATGATCCATGATGGTCCATTTTCACCTCACTTCCATCAGTTCTGGCTTTTTGTACCAAAGTATACCAAAGATAAATGACAACATCCACCACTCTGCTCTTAATTGACTTCTGACACCTAAGAGCTCTAGGAGGAACTTTACTTTATCTCTTAGCCCAGACACACTGCTTTTCAGTCCTGGAGGCTGACCCTATGGCACCCCATTGTTTCTCCTGTAGAAAGCAGGCTTGGAATTCCGCAGCCTGGGAGGCAGAGTCTCAGACCTCATTAGCCCTACACCAGGAGCCTTTTGGGCCATGGGCGCTGCCTTACTGCCCTAGGCTGGGTGACCCCTTTCACCACAGCCCCGATTTCTCCTTGGACTCTATGCATTGTTTTTGTGGGCTGTCATGCTGGAACTGCTCGGGATGTGGACGTTTGTTCAAGGAAAACAGCACCCCCTGCCCAGAGTGTCCCGAGACCCAGCCCACAGCCTGGACTAGTATGGAGCCAAGGGCAGCCTCAGGAGAAGCGGACGCTGCAAAATCGGCATCGAAAGGAGACATTAGCTTCAGCGGAACCAGACAGACTGATGCCCTGCGAACCTTGCAGGAGACAGAGACCCTCGACAGCAGAGACATGCCTGCACTCCAATCTGCAGAGCTCAGTCTGGGGCTCTCACCTTAAGGGAGTGTGCAGCCCAGGAGGGCGAGGGCTGCAGACAAGGAGGCAGAGCGCCCCAGTCCAGAGCACGACTGGAGGGCTCTGAGCCACGGCACTGGCCCCTCCACACTGAAGGACAGAAGGTCTTCCCTGGTCGGCTTATCCCTTTCTTCGTTCCCTCTTTTACTCCTAGAAAATTTTCAATAAAATTTTACCACAGAGAAAAAATAAAGATTTGAAGGAGGCATGGGTGGTGATTCTCACCATATCCACATTCAACTCTCTTATTTGGCCTGTGCAGAAAGTAGATGGATCTTGGAGGATGACAGTAGATTATCATAAACTTAACTGGTTGGTGACTCCAATTGCAGCTGCTGTCCTAGATGTGGTATCATTGTTTGAGCAAATCAATGTATTACCTGGTACCTGGTGTGCAGCCCATGGATCTGACAAATGCTATTTTCTCAGTTGCCATTATTAAGGATCACCAAAAACAGTTTGCTTTCGGGTGGCAAGGTCAGCATTTACCTTTACTGACCTCTCTCAGGGGTATATCAACTCTCCAGCCCTATGTCATAATATTGTCTGCAGGGACCTTGATCATTTCTCCCTCCCACAAGTCATCACACTGGTCCATTATATTGATGACATCATGTTGATAGGACCTAGTGAGAAAGAAGTATCAAAGACTCTAGACTTATTGGTAAGACCTTTGCATGACAGAGGTTAGGAGATAAATCTGACAAAAATACAGGGGCTTTCTACCTCCGTGAAATTCCTAGGTGTCCAGTGGTGAGAACATGTCAAAATATTCATTCTAAATTGAATGATAAGAGTTGCATCTGGCCCCTCCTACAACCAAAAAAGAGGTACAGTGCTTATTTGGTATCTTCAGATTTTGGAGACAGCACATTCTTCATTTGGGTTTGCTACTCCTGCCCATTTATTAAGTGATAAGAAAAGCTGCTAGTTTTGATTGGGGACTGGAACAAGAGGAGGCTTTGTGACAGGTCCAGGCTGCTGTGCAAAGTGTAATACTACTTGGCCCATATGAGACAGCAGATCCAATGGTGATGGAAATTTCAGTGGAAAATAGAGATGCTGTCTGGAGCCTTTGGCAGGTCCCTATAGGAAAATCACAATAGAGATCCTTAGAATATTGGAGCAAAGTCCTGGCATCCTCTGCAGATCACTACTCTTCTTTGGAGAAACAGGTTTTGGCCTACTACTGGGGCTTAGTAGAGCCTGAATGCTTAACCATGGGCCATCAAGTTATCATGAGATCTAAGTTGCCTATTATGAGCTGGGTATTTTCTACCCCACCAAACAATAAAGTTGGGTGTGCAGAGCAGCACTCCATAATAAAGTGGAAGTGGAATATATGAGATCAGGCTCAAGTGAGTCCTGAAGGCACAAGTAAATTACATGAGG
>JAQZBX010096301.1:0-11819 GCA_029593785.1 Cabassous unicinctus
GACTCTACAACCCATTACTGGGTCCAGTGCCCAGTTTTGAGCAACCAGCAGGACAATCCTAACAATTCAGGTTGAGCCAAAAATCAAAGAGCTGTGGTAACTCACAGCCTCCTGCCACTAAATCCCTATAAAAGAGAAAGAGATTGAGTATCTGAGTAAACTACATCCTAACCAGATGCCTAAACACCAGCAAAAAATTATAAGCCATACTAAGAAAATAGATGACATGGCCTAAGAAAAGGAATATATCAAAGTCCCAGAAGAGATGCAGAATTTGAGAAAACTAATCAGTGAGATAAGCACAAATTTCCAAAATCAAATTAATGAGTTGAAAGACAATATAGTTAAAGAGATAAATGACATCAAGAAGACATTGAGCGAATGCAAAGAAGAATTTGAAATCCTGAACAGAAAAGTAATGGAGTTCATGGGAATGAAAGACACAATAGGTGAGGTCAAAAACATGTTTGAGGCATACAACAGCAGACTCGAAATGATAAAAGAAAGAAAAAGTGATACTGAAGACAGAGCAGATAAAATTGAAGAGAGAAAAGAATGGAAAAATTGAGCAGGGGCTCAGAGAGTTGAATGAAAACACAAAATGCAACAACACACATATCATGGGAGTTCCAGAAGGGGAAGAGAAGGGAAAAGGGGCAGAAAGAGTATTTGAAAATTTCCCAACTCTCACGAAAGAAATGAACTTGCACGTCCAAGAAGCATACTGTACCCCAATGAGAATAAATCCAAATAGACCTATGCCAAGACACATACTACTCAGAATGTCAAATGTCAAAGATAAAGAGAAAATTCTCAGTGCACCAAGAAGAGAAGCAAGTGATCATGTACAAGGGATGTTCAGCAAGACTTAGTGCAGATTTCTCTTCAGAAACCATGGAGGCGAGAAGACAGTGGTATGATACAATTAGGAAACTGAAAGAGAAAAACTGCCAGCAGAGAATTCTTTATCCAGCAAAACTGTCCTTCAAATATGAAGGTGAGTATAAAATATTCACAAAGAGAAACTAAGAGAGTTTGCAAAAAAGAACCCACCTTTGCAGGAAATATTAAAGGAAGCCTTAGAACCAGAAAGAAAAAGACAAGAGAGGGAGGCTTGGAGGAGAGTACGGAAGAAAGAATAGCAGAAAGGATAACCAAAAGAGTAAAAAGACAGACAAAAACAAGAAGACTTATGAAAACGAAAGAATAAAATAGAGGAAGTAAATAGTGCTTTTACAGTAATATCATTGCATGTGAATGGATTAAACTCCCCAATCAAAAGATACAGGCTGATAGAATGGATAAAAAAACATGAGCCATCCATATGCTGCTTACAAGAAACTCACCTTAGACCCTGGGATACAAACCGGCTGAAAGTGAAAGATTGGAAAAACGTACTCCACGTGAATAGTAACCAGAAAAGAGCAGGGGTAGCTATACTAATATCAGACAAAACAGACTTTAAATGCAATAAATTTATAAGAGATACAGAAGGCCATTATATATTAATAAAAGGGACGATCCACCAGGAAGACATAGTAGTCATATATATCTACGCACCTAACCAGGGTGCCCCAATTATATGAGACAAACTTTGGCAAAACTGAAGGGAGAAACGGACATTTCTACAATGATCTTTGAAGACTTAAACACCTCACTCACATCATTAGATAGAATATCTAAAAAGAAGATCAAAAAGGAAATAGAGAACTTGAACAATATGATAAACAAGTTAGACCTAACAGACATATATAAAACGCTGCATCCAAACTCAGTAGGTTATACATTGTTCTGAAGTGCTCATGGATATTTCTCCAAGATAGACCACATGTTAGGTTACAATTCAGCTCCCAATGAATATAAAAAGACTGAAATTATACAAAGCACCTTCTCAGATCATAATGGAATGAAACTAGAAATCAGTAACAGACTGGACAAAAGTAAATCCACAAATGTGTAGAGACTGAACAACACACTCCTAAATAATTATTGGGTCAAAGAAGAAATTGCAAGTGAAATCAGTAAATATATTGAGACAAATGAAAATGAGAAGACAACGTATAAAAACATAGGGGATACAGCGAAGGCAGTCTTGAGAGAGAAATTTACAGCCCTAAATGCCTATATTAAAAAACAAGAAAGAGCTAAACTCAAAGATTTAACTACACAACTTGAGAAACTAGAAAAAGAGCAGCAAACTAATCCCAAAGCAAGCAGAAGGAAAGAAATAATAAAGATTAGAGCAGAAATAAATGAAAATGAGACTAGAAAAACAATAGAGAAAATCAACAAAACCAAAAGCTGGGTCTTTGAGAAGATCAATAAAATTGACATCCCCCTAGCTAGACTAACAAAGAAAAAAAGAGAAGATGCAAATAAATACAATCAGAAATGAAAGAGAGGAAGTTACAAATGACCTCACAGAAATAAAAAGAATCACAAGAGGATATTATGAGAAACTATATGCCAACAAACTAGACAACCTAGATGAAATGGACAAATTTCTAGAAATGCACAACCAACCTACACTGACACTACAAGAAATACAGGAACTTAACAAACCAATCCCATTTAAGGAGATTCAATCCATCATAAAAAATCTCCCAGCAAAGAAAAGTCCAGGAGCAGATGGCTTCACAGGTGAATTCTACCAAGCATTTCAAAAAGAATTAACACCAATTCTGTTTAAACTCTTCCAAAAAATTGAAGAGGAAGGAAAACTTACCAAACACATTTTATGAAGTCAACATCACCCTAATACCAAAGCCAGATAAAGATTCTATAAGAAAAGAAAATTACAGACCAATCTCTCTAATGAACATAGACGCAAAAATTCTCAACAAAATACTTCCAAATCGAATCCAACAACATATCAAAAGTATACATCACAACCAAGTGGGAATTATTCCTGGTATGCAAGGCTGGTTCAACATAAGAAAATCAATCATTGTAATACACCACATTAACAAATTGAATGAGGAAAACCACATGATCATCTCAATAGATGCAGATAAGCCATTAGACAAAATCCAGCATCCTTGTTTGATAAAAACAATTCAAAAGATAGGAATAAAAGGAAAATTCCACAGTATGATAAAAGGCTTATATGAACAACCTACAGCCAACATCATAATCAATGGGGAAAGGCTGAAAGCTTTCCCTCTAAGATCGGGAACAAGACAAGGATGCCCACTGTCACCACTGTTATTCAACATTGTAAAAGAAGTTCTAGCTAGGGTAATTAGACAAGAACAAAAATTAAAGGCATCCAAATAGGAAAAGAGGAAGTAAAACTCTCACTATTTGCAGATTACATGATACTGTACTTAGAAAATCCTGAAGTATCCATGACAAAGCTACTTGAACTAATAAATGAGTTGAGCAAAATGGAGGATACAAGATCAACACCCAAAAATCAGTAATGTTTTTGTACAACAGTAGTGAAAAACCTGAGGAGGAAATCAGGGGGAAAATTTCATTTTCAATAGTAACAAAAAGACCCACATACCTAGGAGTTAATTTAAGCAAAGAAGTAGAGGAATATACTGAAAACTACAAAACAGTTCTAAAAGAAATTTTAAAAGACCTAAATAAATGGAAAGACATTCCGTGTTTATGAATTGGAAGAATAAATATTGTAAAGATGGCAATCTTACCCAAACTGATTTATAGATTCAATGCAATACCAATCAAAATCCCAACACCTTACTTTACAGAATTAGAGAAGGCAATTACCAAATTCATCTGAAAGGGTAAGTGCACCCGAATAGCCAAAAGCATTCTAAAAAAGAAGAGCAATATGGGAGGAATTTCACTGCCTGACCTTGAAACATATTACAAAGCTACAGTGGTCAAAACAGCATGGTACTGGCATAAAGATAGACACATCGATCAGTGGAATAGAATTGAGAACCCAAAAAATAAACCCTCACCTACACAGTCAATTGGTTTTTGACAAACTTACCAAGCCCATGCTAATGGGAAAAACAATCTCTTCAACAAATGGTGTTGGGAGAACTGGATATGTATAACCAAAAGAATGAAAAAGGACCCCTATCTCACTCTGTATATAAGAATCAAATCAATGGATCAAATATTTAAATATAAAAGCCAGGACCATAAAAAAACTAGAAGAAAATATAGGGAAACATCTTCAAGACCTTGTAGTAGGTGGTGGTTTCTTGGACCTTCAACCGAAAGCACATGCAACTAAAGAAAAATAGATAAATGGGACCTCCTCACAATTAAACACTTTTACACCTCACAGGACTTTGTCAAAAGGGTGAAAAGGCAGCCAACTCAATGGGAAAAAATATTTGGAAATCACATATCTGATAAGGGTTTAATATCCAGGATATATAAAGAGATGTTACAACTCAACAATAAAAAGACAAATGACCCAATTAAAAAATGGGCAAAAGACTTGAATAGACATTTCTCCAAAGAAGAAATACAAATGGCAAAAAACAAATACACATGAAGAAATGCTCAACATCACTCATATTAGGGAAATGCAAATCAAAACTACAATGAGATATCATTTCACACCTATTAGAATGGCCACTATTAAAAAGAGAACTACAAGTGCTGGAGAGGATGTGGAGAGATAGGCACATTTCTTCACTGTTGGTGGGAATGAAGAATGGTACAAGCACTAAGGAGGACTGTTTGGCAGTTTCTAAAGAAGTTGAATATAGACTTGCCACGTGACCTGGCAATACCACTACCGGGTATATACCCAGAAGACATGAGAGCAGTGACATGAACAGGCATCTGCACATCGATGTTCACAGCAACATTATTTACCATTGCCAAAAGTTGGAAACAACTCAGGTGTCCATCAACATATGAATGGATAAACAAACTTGGTCTATTCACAGGATGGAATATTATGCAGCTGTAAGAAGAAATGAAGTCGTAAACATATGACAACATGGGTAAGCCTGGAGGACATTATGTTGAGTGGAGCAAACCAGACACAAAAGGACAAATACTGTATGAATGTGTTACTATGGACCAATATATTGTGTAACATACTGTTTGATTCAAAAAATTTATATGTATCCATTACATTTAATTGAGAAATGTATATACTTATTCATTGTGTTTACTTTTTAGTTTTTAATTGTTCATATTTTAAATTATTAAATGTACAAAATAAAGTAAAAAAAAAAAGTCAGAAAACTGTAAATGTTGGAGAGGATGTGGAGAGATGGGAACATTTATTCATTGTTGGTGGGAATATAGAGTAGTATAGCCACTGTGGAGGACTGGCCGCTCCTAAGGAAGCTGAATATAGACTTTCCATGGAATTCATCAATACCATTATTCAGTACATAACCAGAAGAATTGAAAGCAGAGACATGAATAGACACCTACACACCAATGTCCATAGTGGTGTTATTCACGATTGCCAAAAGTTGGAAACAACTCAGATGTCCATCAACTGATGGAATGATAAACAACTTGTGGTATATACACATGATGGAACATTATGCAGTGGTAAGAAGAAATGAAGTTGTGAAGCACATGACAACATGGTTGAATGTGGAGGACATTATGTTGAGTGAAGCAAGCCAGACACAAAAAGACAACTACTGTATGACTGTGCTATTTTGAACTAAATATATTGTGTAAACTCATGGAGTTAAAAATTAGAATATAGGTTACCAAAAAATAGGAGGGTAGAGAAGGAAAAGTTGAGGGTTAATCTGGGCAGAATCGGTAAAAAGGCTGTTTGTAAATCTTTGGAAATGAATAGAAATGCTGAAAGTATATCAGGGTGTTTGTAACAAGCAGAGCTATTATATGGTTATGACAGTTGTTGAAAGGGAAAGCCTAAGGTCAAATATATCACTAGAAGGAAATCTAAAAACTGTAACATGGGACTGTATAAGATAGTAAAACATCATGTAAAACATCAATATGGGTGATATTGCATATATAAGACTTTTTACAAAATATAAATACAGATACAGTAAAGAGAAGGAGAAATGAATAGCAGCTATGTACAGCAGGGGAAGCATAGAGATATTGAGAGGTGATGAGATTTGTTTGTTGTTTATTATTATTATTGAAATAATGAATGTGTGCTAAGAATGATTGAAGTGTTGAATGCACAATAATGTGATTATACCATATGCCATTGCTTGTACACTTGTACACTATGAGTGGGTTTATGCTTTATTAACATATATCAATAAAACTGATTTGTTAAAAAAAATGTTAGAGCAGAAAAATATTGGGGAAGTTTTGAATCATAAATCCAGATTTCAATACTTTGACACTAATTAGGAAAGATATTACATGTTAAATATTATATTAATACAGAAGTATGCTTTGGTATTTCAGATTTGACTTCTTTATGTATCTTGAACTTTCAGAAAAATTGACAGCATTTTTATTTTGTTTATAAGGATTATCTACTGCATTTCAGAGATTTTGAACTCAAAGAGAATATTTTAATCAGATCTAAGAACTACATGACTCTTTAAAATGATAGCAACATGAGACCCCTTATAAACAGCAAATATATTTTATGTATAAGATTAAGAAATGATAAAATGCTTGAAAAATATCCAGAATTAAAGAGACAACTTTCACCATCATTAAATCATGAAGTTTCTAACATTTCACTGGACCTGAGCTTATGTAGGTTAACAATGATCCCATAAGGTGCTACAGACATTCAACGTATCTTAATGTTACATCTCAATTTTGATTGTATAAATTGTTCCTTCTCCATTCTTGGCTTCCACAATGCTGCGCTCTCCTACAATTTTCTTATTGCACAACTGTTTGCTTTTGATAGTTTATATATTTTTTGTCATTTTTGATACTCAGTTCCTATGATATGGCTTTGAACCACAGATTGAGTGAAAGCAAATGAAAATTTCTTCATATGTTCAGATTTTTCTTTAGTGTTTCATAATACTAAGAAGTTTCAAATGCCAAAATTGTAAAAATAACTTATTTCTTAAGAAGAGATTCGAGACACCTGGTTCCAGACACACTGTGGACTCTGCTACACACAGTCACATAAAAATACTGGAAATACTTGATATGTTATTCTATTGAATTATTTTCTGCTGATCCTTGGTAAAACATGGTATTACCTAGATTTCAGATACATGGAGTAGCTGAATGTGAAGTTTTAACTCTGCAATCTGCTGCTGTCTTGACATTGAAGAGCAAATCTGATTAAGAACAGATCCACTCCAGTGCTTTGATTCTTGGACTCCATGATGCAAAAATATGGATGGGATGTGGAGAATTTTGCCCTGGCTAAGTAGGATATTGAAAAACAGGGTAATTCAAAGATAGGAATCATTTAAACTTGGAAACACCAATGATAGCAGGGAAAGAAAGATTTATCACTGTCCCAGTGGAAGGTAGGCAAGCTCATCTCTGTTCAAAGTGCCAATTGTAAAGAATATTGTAAGTAATTAAAATCCTTCAAAATTGGCTTGGAAGCTGAATTTTCTCTGAATGAAAGAACTCTGAACCCAAGAAGTTACGATGCAATGCATGAAATTCCGTATTTGGTAGGTACCAACTAGAGGCAAAAATTTAACCACTTCATGAATCTTTTCTGCAAATCCAGCCATTTGATATTAGCAAAAAATATAACCTTTACTCATGATTCACTCAAACTAAATAAACAGAAAACACTTTAAGTCAATGATACTATAAACACAAGAATAACTGCTACCCAAAAGTGAGAATATCCTAAAAGTCATTATAAAATAAATTAAAGTTATTAAAGTGATAAAGAGAACGAAATACTTCATGTAAATACTAGGTACATATGAAACAAAGGACAAATGCAAAGTGAAAGAATTCTAAAAATATATTGTGTATATTTGTTAGAGTTCTGTGTTTTTCACTTTGCCTAAGAGATACAATAGCTTTTGAGATCTGGGATTGTTTCTGCTTTGGATTTCAGATGATAAGAGGGCCCAGCAAAATACAGCAAATCACATTGTGAATGAAAGACTTAATTTAATCATGCAAATACAATCTATCCCTCCCCCCTGTCTTCTAACTTTTCATTCTCTCTCCTCAAACACATAAGAATGAACACTTATGAGATATTCGCAACATGATAAATCTTTCTTTTTTGAAGAAAATGACAATAATTTGTTTTTATAAAGGCCCTGTGTCATTTTTATAATATGTCAGATGAAGAAAATACTATGATTATGAGAAATATAATAATAAATATATTTTACTTTTGATACTTTGATAAAATACAGGATCTTGATTTGCTGACTGATTGTCAGGGAACAGTGGCATTTTCTTTACAAAACTATTAGAAGGAGATTTTCACAAACTTGGAGAAAAAGCTTTTTTGATGAGGTGACTTCAGTTTACTGAGTGTGATTTTAAGAACTACTTCTGAATAAGTTTAATTAATTTCCTTGATCTAAATCCTAGGAAGTTTAATTTTGTGAGCAAAACACCCCACTGTTTGAAACTAACTCTATTCATAAGGATTAATAAGGATTAATGTCAATGCCGAATATTTTGTTTTAAAAGTTTATGTCCTGGGGAGTGAATGTGGCTCAAGTAGTTGAGTGCCTCCTTCCCACATGGGAGATCCCAGGTTTGGTTCCCAGTGCCTCCTAAAAAAAAACAAGCAAATGAAATAAAACCAACACAGGAGGAATGGATGTGACTCAGTGGTTGCTAACAAGCTTCCTGCATATAAAGTCCTAGGTTCAATCCCAGGTCCTGGTACCTCCAAAAAAAAAAAAAAGTTTATGTCCTAATACCAAATCCTACTACCAACAAAAACAATGTTTAAAATGTAGTCTAGAATGATAATAAAATGGTAATATTTGTCCATACTAATAGGAAAAATAACTTCAAAACAAAATGATCTCCTTCGTAGTAACCTTTCTATGTCATCATTTACAACAAGATTAAATCAAATCTTGATTAAATGAAGAGGAGCGGCAGGATATAAATGAAGAAGAGGGACTGTCAGTGGATTTCACTTCAGAACTGAGCCAACAAAGGAAGCAGCTGTAGCCAGAGGAGAACCTAGTGGAGGAGTGGCGAATGCCATTCTATGTAGTTTCAATTTTACTTCTCAAAATTCTACAAATGGCAGATATGAGAGAGCAAGGACCAGGCAATTGATAATTTTTATTTCTGCAAGTGTTGTCTGAGGCCAACTCAATGCCACCCACAATTTGTGCTTTGGGACTCTTGGGCCCACTGCTCTACAAATAGAACCTTGAATTTCCACACTCAGGCAGAAAAAATGATATAGTCTTAGTTTTCATTATCAAACCATAGCTTAGACAACTCTACGAGATGGTGAATTGAGTGTCTCCAGTTAATTCTTCAACTTCTCAGCTGCTGCTATGGGTTTTTGCTACATCCAAGTCACATCAGCTGAGGAAGTAGTTGGGTGGTCTCTGAGTCTAGACCAGCACTGTTCAACAGAAATACAGTGTGACTCAATATGTAATTAGAAATTTTCTATCTAGCCACATTAAAAGAGTAAAAGGAAACAAGTCCAATTAATTTAATATCCTAGATATTATTTCAATATGTAATTGATTACATATTGGTTGTAATTGATTACAGTTATTAATGAGGTAACTAACATTCTCTTTTCCTTACTGCTTCTTCAAAATCCAATCTGTATTTTACACTCACAGCACAGCTCAATTTAGATCAAGGGAATTTTCACTTGTTCATGAACCACAGGAAATTTGTGCCTACCATATTGCACACCCCAGGTCTAGATCTTTTCATGACTTCATCTTAATGCTAAATAATGAATTATACTAAATTCCAAGTAGATTCCAAATATCAGAAGTTCAAGGCCATGAGTTTTATATGTGTATGTATATTGTATTTTCATTATCTGGTGCTAATGACTGCACATAGAAAGTACATGACAACTCTATGAATGTAAAGATGAAAGCGTCCCAGGTCATGCAATTCATGTAAACTCTATTCTCATGGAGATTTTACCTAAACAGTGGACATGGCTGAACATTTTAAAGAAGCAAGTCGATGTCCTACCTACATGAGTTATCCTGAAAACCCAGTACACCTAAAATGTGGATATGTCTGCTGCCTGCACTGCATCAATTCACTGCAGAAGGAGCCCCATCCAGAGGGTATGTTGTACCCTTCTTGCCCTGTGGTCTCACAGAAGAATGACATCAGGCCCAATTGTCAGCTGGGCAATCTGATTTCCAATGTCAGAGAACTGGAGCCCCAACTGAAAACTATTCTACAAATGAACATAAGGATGCTGAAATTCCAAGGTAAGGAATCTGTGTAATTTCCCACAATGGGCCCTGGAATAAACAACTATTCAAAAGGTTCAATATTAAAAATGGGCATTAGTTCAATTCTGGCACCTAAAATGTCTATGTGCTACAAGCATTAGCTGTTCTCATGTCTGAGTGTAGATTTGATCCAACTGCACTGGATATTTTAAAGGAAATATATTTTGGTCATGCCCTAGACCTCTGTTGTCCAAAATTGTAGGCACTGCTGGCTGAAGAATACTTTGAATGTTGAATAACATTAACCCAGAGTTAATGTTAGAGGCTCAGGCCTCCTAGCAATAACCCTTAATTTTGATACGATAACAATTTTAAAGTCTTCAATGTAACTACCCAGCCACCTAGATGAATTGGGAAAGTAATGACAAAGAAAAAAGAAAGTTTACTATTTCAACATTATTTTACAATAAATAGAATATTTTGTCTTCATTAATGATGTCTATATTTTGATAGGCCATGTGTCATCATATATATTAAATTTGAGAGCAAACAACTTTGATGGTATCCACCTTCATGGATTTTGTTCATTAAAGAGAATAATCAAATAACCAAATAGCTTAATACAAACAGCAACCCAACTGTGAATAAAAGGCCTGTTCTGCCATAAAACATGGGATATTATGAACTAGTCAATAGTGCTAGGTGACTTTCCTCAGAAAAATTTTGCTTTAGTGAAAAAAGAATTAAAGGAACATAATTTAACTGTATATTTGCACATTTTCAGGAGAAATGTGGAGTGGGTGTATAGTCTGCCCTTTTCCTAGCTGTCTCATTTTTCTTCCACAGTGGATATGACCTTGGATGTTGACTCAGCCAATAACCTGCTAATCATTTCTGAAGACCTGAGGAGTGTCTGATGTGGACATAACAAAAAGAATCATAAAGAGTGTGCTGAGAGATTCAGCTATGCAATTTGTGTTCTTGGCTCTTCTCGGCTCATATCTGGCCGCCATTACTGGGAGGCAGATACAGGAACAAGCAAAGAATGGGATCTGGGTGTTTCTAAGGAGTCTGTTAACTGAAAAGGAGCCATTCTTCAGTCTTCAGATTATGGCTTTTGGACTCTGGATATGAAAGATGGAAATGTCTTCTCAGCCAGCACTAAGCCACACACTGCAGTCTGGGTGAAAAGCTGGTTACAACAAGTGGGGATTTTCCTGGGTATGGATATTGGAAAACTTTCTTTTTGTGACATTACTGATGGATCCCGTATCTTTACATTCACCAACATTCCAGTTTCAGAGCCGCTGAGCCCATTCTTTTCTCCTTCAATTTCAAGCAATGGTGATGAAGGCTCCCTGAGTATTTGTCCTATAATGAATCCACATATTCCATTCCTCTAGCACAAACCCAAGATAGACCAATAAAGCCATAACACAAAAACATTTATTGAAAATTCATTTGCACTTGTACCTGTGGCCTTTTCTACATGGAACACACATTGTAAAAGTAAAAATTAGCAAAGAAATATGGAAATTTTATGTATCATGAACTCAACGAAGATTT
>JAQZBX010096302.1:0-11816 GCA_029593785.1 Cabassous unicinctus
ACTTTGTTTATTGATTCTCTGTCAAAATATTCTGTCTAATGGTGATAATGGTGTATTTATGTCCCCCACTATAATTTTAGAGACATCTGTTTCTCCACTTAGTTTCTCCAGTGTTTTCCTTAAGTATCTTGAGGTGCCCTGGTTAAGGGAATAAATGTTTATGATTGCCCTTTCTTCTCGAAAGATTACCCCTTTTACTAATATATAGTGTCCATCTTTGTCTCTTACAACAGTTTTCTGTTTAAAATCTTTTTTTGTCCGATATTAGTATAGCTGCTCCTGCCCTTTTTTGACTATTGTTGCTTAGAAAATTGTTTTCCAGGCATTTACTTTCAGCATTCTTGAATCCCTGTGTCTACAGTGGGCTCCTGTAAACAGCATATAAATGGGTGATATTTCTTTTATCCATTCCTGCCAATCTGTGTCTCTTGACTGGGGAGTTATCCCATTAACATTCAGTGTTATTACTCTCAAGGAATTACATTAGCCATAATTTCTTTGGTTTTATGTATGTCATATATTGTTTTTGTTTTTAATTTTTATCTTTTTAGTTGTTTTTTGTATTCTCCTCCAGCACTCTCTCCTGTTTTGCTTTGTTTTTTACCTTTCAACCCACAGAATTCCGTTTAATGTTTATTGAAGGACAGGTTTCTTATTGACATACTCTCTTAATTTCTGTTTATCTGTGAATATTTTGAACTCTCCATCAATTTTGAATGTAAGCTTTGCAGGATAGAGATTTCTTGACTGGATTTTCTTTTTCTTTTAGTACCTTGACTATGTCATACCACTACTTTCTTGCCTCCATGGTTTCAGATGAGAAATCAACACCTAACCTTATTGAGCTTCCTTTGTATGTGATGATTCTCTTTTCTCCTGCTGCCTTCAGTAGTTTCTCTTTGTCTTGAGCATTGGACCATTTGACAAGTATATGTCTTGGAGTAGGCCTGTTGGGATTTATGTTTGCTGTGTGTTGTACTTCCTGGACATGTATGTCCATTTCTTTCAATTGGGAAATTCAATTGGGTTGGGAAGTTTTCAGCCATTATTTCCTTCAACACTCCTTCTTTCCCCTGTCCTTTGTTTTCTTCCTCTGGGATGCCTATAATGTGGGAATTTTTTGTTGTTATTCAAATCCCTAAGTCCTTGCTCCATTTTTTCTGTCTTTTTCTCTATCTGTTCTACCATCTATTTGATTTCAGATGTACTGTCTTCCACATTGCTAATTCTTTCTTCTGCCTGTACAAATTTGCTGATATGTGCTTCCACTGTCTTTTTGATTTTTGGGGCTGCACCATTCATTACCATCATATCTGTTATCTTTATCTATATGTTTACAATTTCTTCAGTCTGTTCTCCCAGTGTATCTTTAATATCCTTAATCTCTTCCTTCACTTCAATAATTTGGTCCATGATATTTGTTTGTATAGCTTTGATTAATTGTTCTGTGCATCTCTTCCTGGTTTTTTGTTTGTTCATTGGACTGAACCAGGTCTTCTTGTTTCTAAGTATGGTTTGCTACTTTTTATTGCCCTCTGGTCAACTTTTTATCTTGATAGGTTTATTCAATTGATTAGCTCCTCTCTCTACTCTAGAGTTTTATTTAGCTGCTGGTTTTGTGTATGAGTTAAGTTTTCTCTTTGACACTAGTTTTCCTTGTTCTATTCCTTTACTGTTTTATATGTTCCCTTGGAGGAAAAAATTAGGGCCAGAGAAAGTGGAAGAGATAAGGGAGGAAAAAGGGTAATAGTAAAACAATAGCAAAAGTTAAAAAAGGACAAAATAAGAGTAGATAAAAATGAATATTTAACTCATGTAAGCAGTGTAGAATAATAGGAATAAAAAAGTGGAGTATCTACATTGAAATGGGAAGCCAAATAGAGAAAAATATGTAACCTGATTTAAAAGGCCAGAATGATGAGGAGACAGAGAAAAAGATAAGAAAGGACAAAATTTAAAAAGTTAGTAACAAAACATAAAATCGAATAGATAAGATAGAAATAGAAATCTGAAAAATTGAGGACTAGAAAAGAAAAGTGGAATGTAAGAACCACAACAGAAAGCAGAAGCTAGAAAGATGAAGGAAGGAAAATGATAGCATTTGTATTAGTCAGGGTTGTCTCGGAAACAGAATCAACAGGAGATATCTGTCAATAATGTGACATTTTATGAGTCTCTCACTTGACCCTGTAGATGCACAAGTCCAGGCTCCACAGGCAGGCTGCAAGCCAGGGGCTCCAATGAAAGTCCAATGAAAAGTCCTTGATGAGTTTCTGGGAGAAGTCAGCTATCCAAAGACAAGCTGGGAAATTCTCTCTGAAAGTTGCAATCACTTCCCCTTTTAAGGCATTCAACTGATTGGATAAAAGTGTTACCCATTGCTGATGCAATCCCCTGATTGATGCAGATGTAATCAGCCATCTATGAAGTAAAATCCATTGGTGATCGAGGCCATAAATCCTTTTGTATTACAATTAGGCCAGTGCTTGCTGGACCTAACACCTGAACACAATTACCTGGCCAAGTTGACACATTAGTCAAACCATCACAGCATTGATAGAAAAAAATCATTATACACAGAAAATGGGGAATCAAGGAAGGAGAAACACAGCAGAGAAGAAACAAGACAGCACCACCTAATTTAAAAAGGGGAGGGGGGGAATGAGGAATGAAATACAGGAAACAAAAATAAACCAAACAAGCAAGCAATCAGTCAAACAAAATCTAAGGAAGAAAGCGTTCCTTCTTAGACCTCTTTGGAGCATCTCAGGCTGCTGGTGTTCATCAATCAATTACCCTGCCGACTCCTCTCTGCAGGTTTTGAAGCATATTTTAGTGAGTAAACTAAATAAAAGAATTTTTAAGTAAACTTTTTTTTTGGAAAAATAAGGGACTCAAAAGAAGCTAATACCAAACTAATGTCTATGTCTTCCCTGTCCTAAAGTATCAGCTTGATGTTTGATATCCCAGTGGGTCAATACCCTGAGGGGCCAGGAATTGAAGGAGGGACCTCCTATATTCAAGGCAGAAACTCCACCACTGAGCTAAACTTTCTCTTTGGTCAGTTAGCTCTTCAGAAAGCTATCCAATCCCTTTCCCTCAGGCAGGTTTGATTCTCCTAGGGCAACATGATTCAACTGACTTTGTAAATAGATCCCCCTCCCCTCTCCTCATCAGGTTGAGTTCCATTTTGAAATTCAAATGTAACGCTGGTGACTGAATTCACCACACAGAGATGATTCTCAGCCCTCTTCTAGACCATCACCTCCTCACAAGGGAACCTAAATAGGTTCTTTTAAACTTATTAAGTGATTCCTACTGGCTGAATCCCTTAAGGGAGTTGAAATTTTGATAGTTTTCAGCACAGAACTAGTCAGTTGCCTGACTCCACCCTCTCACAGGCTAAATTTCTTTATTCCAGGGCAGTTAGGTACGTCAGGCTTCCTCAGCAGTTTCATCTCTTCCCTTTACCTGGTGCCACCTTGAGCCAGCTTTATGCTCCCCAAAGCTCAAAGGGGCTCCAAGCAAACAAACTCAAAGAAAGTAAACCCCTCTCTTCCCTTTGCCAGAGCCCTCCCTATCTCAGAGAAGCTACCTCTCATTGAGTGGCTGGCCAGAGTGGGGGCTTGCCCTGGCCCTTTGCCCTGAGGGTGGGGCTTAGCCATCCATGGGTCCAGCCATGGGGATAAAAGCTCATGGTTTTATATTGTGCAATCTGTCTCCCTTTCCAACTCCCTCCAGGTTGATGCCCTAAAGGCTCCTGTTCCATGGTCTCCCAGTACAGCTCACTAGGGCAGGATTTTGTTCCCACTAAGCCATCTTTTGCAAGGGAGATGGTAAGCACCCACTTAAACTGACACCACCTTGCCACCTTTCAGAATTTTTAAATTAACAATCTGACAATAACTAAGGGCTGTGAAGCTTTTGCAGGCCTACACTCTCATGCATTTTGTTGGTGTTGGTGAGATATTTTAAATGTTTTGCAAATAAAGAATACTTTATTATAAAACTAATTGTCATCTTTTCTATGAATCAGTAATTTCAGTCTCCATTTTTTACCCACTAGAATTGAAAATTATGCCAAGAACTTGTACAAGAGTATCCAAAGCACTCTTTATTTGTGGTTTGAAATATTCTATATTTTAAAAACATCTGTGTTTAAAATAGATGAATCCTCCGCATAATTCATATAATGGACCTGAGAAAAGTACACAAGATTTACCAATCAGAGGGAGATTGTGGGAGCTCAGGAGCATGTGGTATGATTTGGGTGGGTTGAGTTTCAGGAAAGTAGGTATATAGATGTTGATGGGTTCACAGGCCAGAGCAGCCTGCTCCATAGTCTGGACCTAGTGTTAGATCTCAGGCCACTTTGCTACACAACACACATATTCTATGCCCAGATTATTGGAGTAGCCTTAACATGGATTTTTAAGGTTGCTGTGGAGAAAGAAAATAGATTTAAACATGTATCCATATGCTGTTTCTTAAATCCACATTCCTACTATTGTCAGAATTCTTTGCTAAAGTGCTCAAATGGCCAAATCTTGCCCAATTATAATTGGGAAATTATAATCCTCTCTTCAGAGAGAGAGCAATCTCAGAGGCTGCATCAGATATTTTGAATTTTAGATTAGCTGTACTTGATTTATTAAATTAGAACATAAATGTTATGATCATGCACTTACAGTTGGGAGAGTGGTAACTTGCAATGTGGAAGAAAAGATCATAAAAACGAGAGAAAAACACAGTAATTCTAGAATTCTAGAATTTTGATGTATTTGTATTACGGCACTTTTATAATCAAGGGTTTAATTCTAAACGTGCTTTGAAATATAATCTTCCTTTCAAATTAACAATATATTGCAAGTTTCCCTGACAATATAGATTAAATTTAGATTGTTAAACTTTTTCAAAAAAAGTGACCACATATCCATTATATCGCTAATGTTACTCTCAAGTGTTTGTACTATATTTGACTCTGATTTATGGAATATTTTGATTCTAAGCCATCAATATTCTTTCTTTCTGAGGAGATAAGCACCCGACTTAATACCTTTGTGTGTTTGCTCAGGCCTGATTATAGGCAAATAAAAAAAGACTTTACATGACAAACCAAATTGGCAAAATCTACATTTCCCATGCCAGAAATTGTGTCCAGACAGTGTATTGCCATCCCTGAATGGAATTGTAGACAAGCATTAATTCCCCCCTGGCTATCTTGTGCAGATCTTATGCACATCTGCATTCGTAGTTTAGGCTCTTGCATTAGAAGGCTTCCCTATCAGAGGCCCAGAAAAATACTTGCTATGGGCCTCTACTTAGAAGACCTTCTAGGAGGGAGGAGAGGAGACCTTGAATACAATTTTTGCATTAAGTCTGACTCCTCAGTACTTTTCTACTCCTAGCCCCTGGGACCAAAAAAAAAAAAAATCTGCAAGAGCTTTTCTACAGGGCTCCCACAGCAGTGATATGATCCCATGTCTGTGCTTACCCATCTGAATTTCATCACTGGAACTGTTCTATTGGGAAAAAAGGCACATGCCAAAGCAGAAGCTCTACACAGTTCACACCCTTGCTTTTATTATCTTGGTAAGTGGTTAAAGAATCTTTTTACTTCCATTTTGGCTTTGACATTTTAATTGGCTACCATTGACATCAAGTACCTCAGTTTATACTTGATCAAAATGACACACAGATCAGAGAAGTCAATTAAGCACAGCGATATTCTTAAAAATTAGAAGTTCCATAGATCACAAGGGATACTTTTGAAAGACACTAACAGAGGCTGTAAGGCTTTCATCAGAGATGTCAGCTGATCACTGGCAAGAGTTTGAGGGTCCCATGGGGTATTTCATTTCACCAAGGACTTG
Source organism: Cabassous unicinctus (assembly GCA_029593785.1). Taxonomy (NCBI): domain Eukaryota; kingdom Metazoa; phylum Chordata; class Mammalia; order Cingulata; family Chlamyphoridae; genus Cabassous; species Cabassous unicinctus. The sequence continues at coordinate 5,874 of JAQZBX010096302.1, forward strand.
TTAACAGAATCCATGGAGTATTCTTTATGGGAGCTAGTGGAATCTGTGGAGACATTTCTCCAATTATAAATTGGGTCTGGGGAAATTCTTGTGAAAATTTGGATCATTCTTGGTGAATGTTATTTGATTATATATAGAAGCTTTGTAATTAGCATTTCGGTTACTGTTCCCAAAATAATTGTGATTTCTCTAACAGGTAGCAAATTGATTTCTCTCCAAGCATTGGCCTTTCCCTTTAGCTCCAGCTTTCTGTAAGGACATACTTGGTGTATCAGCATAGAGATCCAATATAGAGATATGAAAAAGGCTGGTGGAGAGATATTCTCATCACTGTTTATGACCCACTGACAGTGGAAAGACTGAATTTCATGTACCATGAGCTGAGCAATTCTAAGTAGAAACCTTCCACTGATTCCCACACTATAGCAAAGCAAGTTATTGAAACTTCCATTGAAAAGAATGCACAACCTTTCAGGATCACTTTGGCCAGCACCCCATAGAGAACTTAGATACCAAGTCCCCTACACCAAAACAAGAGGCAATGTTGTCAAAGTTAGTATGGGAGAGTGTAGTCTAAAGAGAACAAGTTTTATTTTCTAATCCATCATATTTCTCTCAGATCAGGCACCATGAAGAGAGCAATGGCATCAGCTATAGTGGTGGAAGGGCTGTCCACCCCAAAGTTTCTCTCAGATGAGTAGCATCCACTGGATGCACTTGAACAGCTTATGCATCAGAGGTGGCCCTTTCTGCTTTTGTCATGGGACACAGTTCCAAATAAACCCATATGATGAACACTAGGGCAGTGAAGCCCCTGAGTAACTGACACATTCTGCCTTCATGATTAAAGATCAGGGTGAGATAAGATGTGTAAGAAAAAAACAACTTCCCTTACTATGAAACTGCACACTCATGAAGGTTGACTGTGCTATCTGGACACAGCTTTGTAGGAGTGGTCCTCTCTTTCCAGAGAAGCCTGAAAGTTGTGCAAACATGGTGGAACAACCGTGTTCCATAATAGTAGTCTAAGCATGAAAACAGCTGATCTGCTATGCTCCCAGCTTCTTCTGCCCTCTTGACTGAGAAAAACCACCATGGTCCAAACCATGTTAGCCCTTGTGATTGACACAGGACTGTTCCCTCTATCCCATTCTATGAGAATTAGGATGGGTCAGAGGGTCCAACAGGATTTTTATTGGACATTTCCACTGAGTTCTCTGTGTCTCCAAGGATACAAAGTCCCTCTGGTAAGGTGAGAGGACAATGGAAGAGAGGGAGAAACAAATTTCATTCATTTCATGGAAGTTTGGCATTGTTTATGAATTCCAAAAAATAATAGTGGAATATGTTTGTAAATTGGCCTGTACCTGGGCATGATTAAATTATGGTTAGGGCATTGATTGGGCCATGTCAGTAGAATGTTCTATCCTTGCCCCTTGGTGGGTAGAGACTCACAGAGAAAACTACACAGCATAGAAGAGAGTTGGAGTTTTGATCCTTCAGCCTGGGAAGTAAACACACAGAAGCAGATATGTGAGGAATGAGAGAAGTTTCCATTAGACATGGCAGAGGCCCTGGCATGAGAGATGAACCATTTGCCTGACAGTCTACAGCTGGCCTTGTGGAGACAACAGAGCAGCTGAACCCAGAAAAAATTTAGCCCTAGGAGAGAGACAAGACTTATCCCAGCCTACAGCTGATATGGGAAGAAACAGGGACCACAGAGCCTTAAGAGGAAAAGGAACAGTGACTGTCAGCAGCTATCTTGCTCTAACACATGGCAACAGACTTAGGTGAGGGAAGTAACTTGGGCTTTATGGCCTGATAGCTGTAAGCTTCTACCCCAAACAAATAGCCTTTTAAAAAACCAGCAGATTTCTGTTACTTTGCATCAGCACCCCTTTGGCTGACTAACAAAGGCCTCTGTATTGTTATCTCTGTAACTCCTGACACCAAGAGCATAGTAACAGTTAATATTGATTGATTTTGTTCTGAGGACACCAACACTGAGACCTTTGCCAAGCCTAATTATGCTGAGTCCTTTGTGACCCCTACAAAACTCCATTGAATGGCCCAAATTACTGAATGCGTTTTTGGTATTGATATATTCTACACGCACCCTTGCTAGCCTTCACCTCTAAACTCTGATGGGAATTCCAATAGTTAGGGCCATTTTTGTAGAGGCATATGAGTGACTGTAAAGCTCACTGACTCATGGGCTTGGTTCTATTGTCTGGTCATTGGCATTACTTGGACAGATATATAAAATAAGCTTCTCTGTGGGGATAAATATCATATCTACTCCTAATATGCCTTTTCTTACCCATGTGAATCTTCCGCAGGAAGGCCTCTTCCTGAACAGGGATAACATAACCTCAAGCAGACCATGATTCTAATCTAGATGTGGGAAGGCTGAACTCTGGAGATATATATATATATATATATATATATGGCTGAACTCTGTCTAAACCAGGTTATCTTCTCTTAGGCCATTTTGATTCTTCAGCTAAAAATCAGTCTCTTCCAGACTTTCCAATTCCTGTGCCAACAGCCTCCTAAATTCTGTTGCCCTACTGATGTCCACAACATGCAGGCCTTTGTCACTTACACCAGTTCTGTTCACTCAACACTCCTTATAAACCTTGTCATAGGTTGGAAGACTTGTCAACCATTTTGACAGGAGAGATTCACTGAGCTTCTATTATCTCTAGGGGAAATGAAGAATGTATATTAAGCTATGATGTCAATGAGGAAGTCAGGTGAGTGTTCTTACGCCTTTTAGATACCATTCCCAGGTGACAGCAATTCTAACCACACCTAGCATCAAGATAGACAGAGAATAAATATTGCTGACAGGTTTGGGTTTCAGAGGCTAACACCACTGGGATATATGACAAGGTCAATGATTGATGGGTTCCTTCAAGCACTTAAAACCTCTTTTCTATACAACCCATGATAAAATGTACATGCATGACACATTTTATTGTGCTTTGCTTTGTTGTACTTCCCCGATATTGAATTTTTTTCATGGAAGGTTTATTAAACCCTGTATTGAGCAAGTATATCAATTTCATTAGTCCAACAATGTGCTCAATTTGTGTCTTTGTGTCAAATTTTGGTATTTCTCAAAAATTTTCATTATCATTCTGCTTTAGAGATGTGTGATTATTCATCTTTTAGTTTACTTTGAAAAAAAAAATATATATATATAGACTGAATTAAAATGTCAGTATGATGAGGAAAGAGGGAAGGAGAAAAGAAAAGATAAAAAGAATAAAAGTTAATTAAAGAAAGAAAACAGGATAGATGATGTAAAAATAAAAACCAGAAAAATTGAGGACTAAACAAAGACAGGTGGAATGTAAAAACAACAAGAAAAAGCAGAAGATAGTATGATGAGGGAAGGAAAAGACATAGCACTGGTATACAAAATTGGTATACAAAGAAAAGGGGAAATCAAGGAAGAGGAATCACAGTAAACAAAAATAAAGCCAGCAGCACAATGAGGAGTTTATCTCTTCGTCCAGCTCCCTCCAGATCAATGCCCTGAAGCCTCCCAATCTGTGGGTTCCCAAAAGAGCTCACTCAGGCATGGTCTTGCCCCCAGTCAGCCATTTTTATGTGACAGAGAACTGCATATGTTCCTTAGAAAGAAAAAAAAAATTATTACCAGAGAAAAAGAAAGAGAAAGGTAGGCAAAAAGAATAATAGTAATGTTAATAGCAAGTGGGAGAGCAAATGCACAAGACCTAGGAAATTGAAAAATTAACATGGGTAAGAAGCACAGAAGAATAAGATTAAGAAAGTGGAATAGAAATAATGAAACAAGAAACAGAATAGAGAAAGAAATATATAGAATGAATTGAAATGCTGGAATATTGAAAAGAGGGGAAAAGAAAACAGAAAAGACAGAAAGTAAAAAGTGAAAAAGAGAAAGTATACAGAGAAAAAGGGAAAGGGAGAAATACAAACAAGAAAACTCGGAGACCAAATAAAAGAGGTGGAATGAAAGAATAACAATGGAAAGCTAATGATATAAAGAGGAAGGAGTGAAAAGTAATAGCATAGGTAGAATAGATCAGTAACCAGCCTGAGATGATCCCCCTCCCTTCTGTCGAGTCGGGGTCCCTTCTGATATTCAAGGTGGGCCCAGCTGGCTAAACTCATCACAAAAAAAATCACTCTTCACTCTCCCAGACCCCTCTTCCTTGCAGAGAATAGGCCATCACACTGCTGTTTGGAGAAGGAGGCTATGATCTCCACCTAGTATATCTGCCCTCAGGGCCAGGTATTGTGCCCCTACCAGCCACCAAGGTAAGCAACCACTGATTCTTCCTGGCTTCCCTATCTGTCCAATAACCTCCTAGATGACTCATAGCACCTTCCTGTGGAGGTCGACATCTGTTCTACTCTCAGTGAGATACAATTCTCCAGGAGTTTCACCCTCCTTTAATATCTCATAGGTGGGGGATGGGGACACTACCCAGCTGCTGGGAGGTTTAATAACTCATGATTACTTGTTTTGGCTTCTTCATCTATGACCTTCACTCTTTTGGGAGTTGGTAAGCAGTGTCCTAGTTTGTTGTGCCCCAACTTTTTTATTTCTTTGTTGTTTCAGTGAGAGCTAAGACTTATATGTCTCACCCATTGGCCATGTTCCCACGGCTAAAGATTGCAATTTTAATGCTAGACTTTTCTACTAAAACTACTGAATATCCTCTTCCAGGCTGACAGGAACTGCTTAGGCACCTGTTGAAGTACTTGTTCCATAAGACTAGGCATTCTCCATATGATATCTTTGTGTGTGTGTGTGCTCATAAACATAGCAAACATTTTCCAAAGCATTTTGACAAAGAGAGAGTCTTTTCAAGAAGATTGCATGAATTACACCAACATATTATTAAGCCTGACAAAACAGAACACAGAAATGCAATCCTCACTATCAAATATGCAAAAGTTAAAAAATATATAGAAAACAAAACACTGGATATTTCACAGGTAGTGACTCAAATTTAAGGAAATGTATTTTTAAAAAATATGAACATCTTTCTAATACTGTTTTTAAGAATTTTTTATTAAAATAATCCCTTCATGAGAACTCAAAATATCTGATCAATATTCTGCCTAGAGCAGTTTTAATCTCCCTATTCCACCTACTATAAATGGTGGGGTTTATGAATCGAGGAAGCATATAGTGGAAAGGTTATGAGAATATTTTAAACATCCTTCATTTTAATGGGGACAAAGTCACCAGTCACTCCAGAAAATTAAAACAAAATGAAGATTGGAAATGCTTGTTACAGTTGCATAAGGCTCCTTGAGATTCCATAGAATATATATTTGGTACTATTGAAAATATATTAATATATGACAGGAAAAAAGTGCAGAACATACTATGGCAATGAAAGCAATTATAGCCAGAGCTATAGACTTTGAAAACTAAACAGATGAATATGAGATCCTCACATTTGAGACAAATCATAGAAATAGTCATGGAGCACATTGGACTCTGAGAAGGGCAACATGAACATGGTGTCTGTGTGGAGAGCAGAATAGACCAAACTACTGGCTAAGGAGCCACTAGTTCCCTGTATTCACAGCTGTGGGATGACGGTGACCTCAGTGCAGAGGGTGGCAAAAAGCAAGATAGCTTTCAATAACATCACCATAAAAAAGGCCAAATCTGGGGATGCATGGAATATAAATAGGAAAATCTGAGCAGCACATTCTGTTTCAGAAAACAAATTATTGCCTGTCAGAATATTCAGAATTTTGCTACAGTAACTGAAATACAACAAATATCTTGAGGCACAAATTTCCTATAAAGAAGTACATTGTAGAGTGCAGATATGGTCATTTCCAATGTGAGTATCAGAAGGTTCCAAGTCAGTTCTCCCAGATAATATACAAAAAGACAGCAGACCTTACTATATTTTGCATATA